>CM034152.1:39571594-39741594 GCA_019776745.2 Taxus chinensis | reverse complement strand
TTTAGTGTAGATGCCTTTGATTTTCAGGGATTTTAGGTGATATGGTCTTGTACGCAATTGAATTTTGCATGGTGCATTATTTCGAAAAGCTCTAATGATGATGCAAGGACCTCCAAAATTATGAAATGCTCAAATTTTTTTCTTATAAGCATTCCCTTTCTTTTGCTTTCCAAACCTTGTCCAAACAGTCAAGTTTATAGAATTGTAGCCTTTTCCTCTCCTAAAGCACCAATTTCTTCATGTCACGAAAAAACCACGATAGTGGTTTGCACAACCACCCCGACAATATGCAATGTACTCGCAAATTGCCATGCCAATCTTGAAACATAAGTGGCAGTTTCATTGGCTGCCATGACAATTGCGCAACTGTCACCTATGCAAAGCCACATTTTCACCACTTTTGTATGACACTTCATTTTGCATGTAATTTTACCCAACTCAAGTCCAAGTCACTGTAGTTCCACTCCCCTTCAATCCAATGCATGAAACCTCCACCATTGATCCAATGCCAACCTCCCAATTGTTTTTTGTTAACTCCAACATGTCGAATTGCACAATTCTTTACAAAAAAAGTGTGTGATCAAATTTGGGTTAGAAAATTAGGATTTTTATTTGTTTGATTATCACTACATTCTAGAGCTTGAAAGATTGAGATTTTGGTTAGAGATTAAGGAATAATAACACACCTATGTTCACCATTGAAATCTAGCCAAAGTTCACTTGCACTTTTTGTAATAATTGTAGACACCAAATTTGGGTTACACTCCCTTTGGTCCCCTTCAATTAATTAACGTCACACATTTAAGTAATCATGACCCCTTCGTCCCATATTAATTTATATCCTCACATTATTAATTGATTTAATTATTTTAATCAATGTTTAACGTTGTTGAAACGAAACAAAAAACCCTTGGTGAGGTTTTGCACTCCCTTGAGCTTGACACCATGGTGCTGCCAATGGTCGTGAACCCATTGTTTTAGTAGGCTTTTAGAGGGGACTCCACCAAAAAAATAGCCAATTGAATGATTCAAGCCAATTACAAGCCTTATCAAATTTAGACAAATTAAATACAACATCATGCAAAGGAGTCTCAGACGTAGAATGGTTACCTTGTCAAAGACATTCGGGATGAATTTCCTCACTTTCTTTGGAGCCATGGGAGCCAAGTGTTCTATCAATCAAACCTACATCAATAGATGGAGGCGGCGAAAGGGAAGCCATTAATGTGGTTTGGAGATAGATGAGCTTATGGAAGCATGAATTCAGGTGTATCATGGCATATGAGGTATGCCTGGGTCATTTTCAGAGGTTTCTTGTTCAATTATTGCATTATTTCAATTGACCTTAACTTCTATAGTGAGGATCTAGCATGCAAACATAGGTAAGTCTTAGTGACTGGAGATATTGAGCTAGGGAATTGACATTATGATGATTGGAGATGTTAGAGGGATGATTCATATTTCTCTAAAAAAATTTAGGTTCCCATGATGTCAATTTTGCAAGATATGATTGATTTTGTGAAACAGGGTGAAAATCATGTTAAATTCCAGCTCGAAGTACAACTTCTAATGCTTGTTGGCAACAATGTGATTTGCATGGGACCTTGTGGCTTTCAGGGAATATTCTATGGTGAGTTTAGAAGGTTTAAAAAATAATGAGGTCATTTGATTGTCAGGTTTTTATGAATGAATGTGTTGGCGAGAAAATTGGTCGGGTGGACAAACTTGTGGATTTATTGCCAACACTCTGGGAATCTAGGTCCCTATACTTAACCAATGCAACTGTCATATATGCATGAGTGAGTAAAGGTGGATTTTCTTGGTGGCCTTGTGGCCGGGGATCCAACAAGGGCACTCCACTGACTGTACGACAAAGCTATCAATCTCTTGTTAGGGAAAACTTTTTCTATATAGAGGGAAAGGGGAGTGAGAAATGAGGTAGGAGAACTAATGTTGTAGGTAGAAAATCATATTCCTACACACGCACTAGTTAGAAATTTTAACACATGCATTCATGAGAAGAAACAACTCTACAAATAACAAGACCAAATAGAATTTATTGATCACAAAGTATCAAGAAACCCCTTAGTCAAAGAAAGCTAGAAACTCCTTGTATTGATTGTTTAAAAAAAAGTTGTACATAGTGTGGCAATGGAAGAAATTTAAGAGCGGAGAAAAGTAGAAGAAAATGGCTATCTCTTTTGCTTTCTCTAATTACAATGCACTCTTGAGTTTACAAAATCAATTGTCAACCCTTTGAAATGGGAATGACTTTACAATTTATAGAATGAGAGGTGACTTATCATCTATCCCTTAATGGATTTTCATGTCCTTGTGCAACTTAAAAAATTTCAACTTCCTAGGAGAATATTAAGTCCCCTTTTATAACATAATGGTTACTTATTACATTTGGAACATTAGGACATATGAAAAAGTGCAACCCCAACGCGAAATTAGAATATTGGAAAGTGAGAGAAAGTTGGGGGAAGAGGAGAGAGAAAGAGAGAGAGAGAAGAAGATGATATGTCTTTCCCAATGAAGTCTGTTGATCCTTGTTGATGAAAGCTCTAAATGAAATGAAACTCTGAATGTTCGAACTCCTTGCACACTCAGAAACTCTTTCAAATTAGCTCACGGACGCTCGCCAAGTTGAATGAACTAAGATGGATCTTGAATGCCCTATGAAAAAATGTCTAGGATGATCCTGAACAATGATGTTCCCCTGAATGATTATCCTTGTACATCCCATTGTGCCAAAACTGCTCTTTGAGTGTAACTTACTATTTTTAGTAAGTGTGAATTACGAGCTGAGATGACCTTTTTGATGACTTTGCCCGCGATACTCCCTTTGTGTTTACCACATTCTTTGTAGCCTCTTCAAATGGTGGCTTATCTAAAGTAACAGACCCCTATGTAGGAAGACATGCTATTTTTAGTAAGCGCACCATGGATGTCAGATTGCAACAAAACAAGTCTTGAAATTCTAGGTTTTATTCTAGGGTTCCACGCTCCGCGTTTGTGTAACTCCTTCATTTGAACAAGTGGGAAAATGATATTTTCATGGTGTGGGAAGAATAACAAAAAATACACAGCCCTCCATATCCCTAAAAAATAGGGGCTTCATGGCGCAAAAACTAGTCCACACAAAATTAGATTTTTCAACGATCATTCCTTCCAATTTTCGCGCGGTTTTGCCCACTGGAACCCTGAGAAGTGAAGAGGTGGCTCGCTATCTTTTTCACAGATGTTATTCATGTAACATGGAAGCGTACTGAAAAAAACACATCCCTTCATATCCTTAAAAAATAGGGGTTTCATGGCACAAAACTAGTTCACGGGAAACTGGATTTTTCGACGATCATTTTCTCCAATTTTCGGGCGATTTTGCCTACTAGAACCCTAAGAAGCGAAGAGGTAGCTCGCTGATTTTTTCCATTACTATGTCATGGCGGCCATTAATGGAGATTGAAATTTTCAGGTATGGCTTTTGTATCCATTCACGATGAAATCAACTCCATTGCAATAGGTTTTTACTTTTGGTGCTTCACGCGGAATTTTACTTCAATCTAACAACCGGTTTGATGGGAAATTCAATTTTTTCTTCATTGAGCCGGAAAGGAGATTTGTTTCCTGTGAACATTCCTTGCTGTGAACGGGAGGTTTGAATATGATTTTTTATTTCCCTTCAAGAGGGAATAACTCAGAAACAGACGGTTTTTCAATTTGTGCAATGGTTTGCAATATATGTTCGATTCTTGGTTCTATAGCAATGGAGCTTTCAGACTTCTTCTTCTCTGTTCTTTGTTCTTTCTTCTTGGTTTGATCAATCTTCCTTTTGTGACCTATGTGCCACCATGGAGTGAAGGATAATGTGTTGTGATGGAGCTGGCTCAAGGCTCATCAATGGTGGAGGGGTGATAGGAAGTTGTAGAGGAGTTTGGAGAAAGAAATGTGCACAGGAGAGTTAGATGTTAGAAGTTAGAAGCATAAGGGATTTCAAAATTTGAAAATTCTCTAAGGCATGGAGTGAGGTGCATTTTTAAAGGTTTGATGTCCCTGACATATGAGGGACGTGAGGAACATCAAGTTCCATGGTGGTGTTGGAGCTGACATGTGGGGACGATCGGATGACAAGGAATGAAGCCTGAAAAATCACTTGAAAGCACAGAGGGGTTGGAAGCTGGTCATATGGGTGACCAAAAGTCTCCTCTAAGGGCTGGGCACATTTTTCAATGTGTGATGTCCATAACCTGTGAGGGACATGAGGGACATCAAATTCCATGATGGTCCTGGAGCTAACATGTGGCAAAGATCTGATAGTGGGGAATTTGAGCTCCAAATTGCACCCGGGGGTTGAATTGACAATCTTGATGGTCGTATGGGGTTCCAGAGGTCACATAGGGCCTGAGCATATTTTTCCAAGGTTGATGTACCTAACCCTTAGGGATTTCAGGGACAAAATCCCATTAGGCTCTTGGAGCTGACACGTGTCCTTCCAAAATTTGGCTAAGTCCCGAACTTGCTTCAAGAGGACAACTTGCGACAATGATAACTTAAGCTCCCAATGAACTTTTTTTGGCAAAATTTTATATGATCCTGACTAGAAATTGCCTATTGAATCCAATGGTGGGGGTCTCATGTCTTGATTCTTCCATTTGATCCCTGAAAAATCAGAGTTTTTATTTGGTACTCCACCTGTGCCTGTAGACTTGATGCGCCAAAGTGTTGTGAAAAATATGATTTCACCATATTGTAGGGATTCGAATTATATTTTTGAAGATGTTTGGTTTTTCTTCTAACTCCATTTTGAGCTCCTGGAATCACCCTCCAAAGCTCCGCAACTTATTTTGGCCTGTGCACTGCCTAGGCCTGTGAATCCCCAACTTTGATGAAACTTCCCCAACTGCTCCAAATCTTCCCCGAACCTTCCAAAATCACCTTCATGATGTTCCTATGCCTTTTAATCACTTCCACGTCCATTTTGGGTTTTTTTCTCCACTCCATGGAGTTTCTCTAGTCCTAGGAAGGCTAGTGATAACCCTTCCCACAACTATCTATAGCTTGCAAATGAACTCCTAAAATCACCTAGGAGGAATGAATGGACTTTCCTAAATCACCTAGGGGAATGAATTAACACCGATCGGGAGGTTATTGAACTGACTGGGCAGACCTGGAGTATCTTGGAATGATAGGACTTGAAAAAATTGGTATATGGGTATTGTTGTTGTGCTTGAAAATTGTCAATTTCTCTATTGCACATTTGCATGACAACAAAATGTTAAGAAGGTACAGTGGTCTAAAACCCTAGTTAAACCCTAGCTAGGAGAAATTGACAGAAAGTGAAGTATTGTGACCCAGTTTTGATTGTTTCATCAAAATTGATGAGTGGATGTTGTAGAAGACTCCTCGGGATTTTCATAAATGTATGGTTGAGGTCATGGTGATGAGTGGGCCCCACCTAAAAATAGCAGTTTCTAGAGAAGAAGGTTTTAGGAAAAGATGGTCCAAAGGATTAACATGCAAAATTGATGGTGAATGATGTTTTGAAGTATTTATTTATGTACACGGAGGTTTCAGGTTTTAGAACATTTTCATGTAGGTTCATGGTGTTTTGAGGTCTAAACAAGTTGACTGTTCAAAGGGCAGTTTTGGGATCTCAAATAGCATGGTCGAGTAAAATGAGCATAACTTGAGCTACAGGAGGATTTTTGAGATAATTCAAGTTGTGTTAGAAATTATATTCAGATATATTTCTTGTGGCATATTTCTTGCCTCATGATGAGGTAATTTAACAATGTGTCCAGGTCATTCTTTGAGCAGAAATATTTTTGGCAATTAAAGACAAGATGTGTTCCAGTGAAAGTTTTGTGTTATTTGAAGCATGAGATGGATTGAGTGATGTTTACTATCACCTGGAAAGTGAATCTAGATGGATTTTGCATCAAATTAATCCATTTTGAGGTATTTAATTCATGTATAAATGATTTTATGAGCTAACATTTGAAAACAACATTTTTGGCAGGTTGATTTGGTGAAGGAAAATGATGTTGTGGTTTAAAGTGAAGGATGTTTAATGACTTATAAATTTCTTAGAAGTGTTCTACAATTTATTTTTAGTGTTCACATGGCATGTTTTGGTTGAGTATAAGTTATTTGGTGATCATATGAAGTTTTCAAGGTGTTGAAGGGTGCATGAAACAACTGTTTTGAGATTTGTAAAGGGAACTTGGCCCAGTAAATTAAATAATTTGATTGGTTGATATTAATTAAGACGATGTAAGAATGTTTAATGATATTTTATTCATATGTAAAGGGTTTTGGGTCATGAAAATTTATGGTACTAATGTTAGGGCAATTTTTAGATTGTGCCCATGGGGTTTTGAGCAATTTTTGGCACATGAAATGATGGTTTGAGCTAAAACGACCTAATTGGGTCACTTGTGACTGTTATACTTCAAATTTTAAATGTTTCATTGATGCATGGGTTGAACCAAATGGATGGAAAAGGTTGTGCCTAAGTTTGAAATGTGGAGAAGCTTATAAAAACATGTTTTTGGGTGATTTTTGGAACTAGTTATGTGTGTGTGCAAGTGGCGTGACCTAGGTGAAGTGTGATTATAGGTGTTTGAGCATGAATTGAGGTTGAATCAAGTGTGTTTCAGGTTGAGAAAAATCAGAGGACATGAGAGCAAGAGTTTGATTATTTTTAGAGGGTTTGATGAGCTTGTTTTGTGGAGTGTGATCACCTAGGGTTTGAGTAAAAAGTGCGAGTTGAATATTGGATCTCCATCAGTTGTGGCAGAAAAAATTAGATATCTAAACATAATAAGGTGTTTGATTGGGTTTTCGATCATCTTGGGGGGTTTTAGCCTTGTTGTGAAGTTGGTGCTTCACAAAATTAGGGGTTGGTGCTCCCTATAGGGTTGGTGCTCTACTGAATTACGGGTTGGTGCTCCTTATGGGGTTTTTGCCTCACTAACCTTAGGTTTCGATGATGAAGTGACCTCCTTATGAGGATAGATGGTGAAAAAGGGTCTCTAATTTTAGTTGTGATGTTGATTTGGAATCATGTGGGCTGGATCGAGTGGATATCCAAACAACATTGATGAATAAATGGGGACCATCCTCAAAATAATCGTCGTTTAGAGGTGAGATGGCCACAAAAGTTCATGAGGAATGAGGGGACTTTTGCATTTGGATGGATGAGGAAGAAAGTGTAGTTAATAAAAAGCACGCGTTGAGAAAAACATATATCTCCAATTTGAATATCAATGGCGTCTTTAAGGTCTTTGGATAAATCCACCTTAACACAAACACATTTTTTAGGGTGAGCATTGAAACACTTGGGTTGTTTTAGTCAAATAAGTCAACCCAAGGGTTTGATCAAGTGTTCAACAAATCCCCACAAGGGGAGAGGTAGCCCGAGAAATTCCACCCATATTGGGATTTTAAGCTTGGTTGTTTGGAGACATGGAAATCGCTGGGCCAGTGAGAAAACACCAGAAATGTGTTTCGAATGAACTGGGAGCCATAGTTGATAATGGCTTTGCAATGTTCAACGTTGTTGAAATGAAACAAAAAACCCTTGGTGAGGTTTTGCACTCCCTTGAGCTTGACACCATGATACTACCAATGCTCGTGAACTCATTGTTTTAGCAGGATTTCTGGGGGGACTCCACCAAAAAAATAGCCAACAGAGATGAATAATTGAAGCCACTTACAAGCCTTATCAAATTTAGGCAAATTAAATACAACATTAGGCAAAGAAGTCTCAAACTTCGAATGGTTACCTCGTCAAAAATCTTCAAGATGAATTTCCTCACTTTTTTGGAGCCATGAGAGCCAAGTGTTCCGTCAATCAAACCTACATCAATAAATGGAGGTGGCGAAAGGGAAGCCATTAATATATGTGTGACGTCACCTAAAGGGCGGAATAAATAACCCACTTAGCGAAATAACTGTGCAAAGAAAAGCAAAAATCCTGCCAAAATCCCAAGGAAATGGTAGTGTGACATCAAACCAGTGTGGACAACAACAAACATGAGAGGACATACGCTGCTTTGATAGCCTTGTGCACATTAAAATTTCTTGTTCTTGTTGTTCTTCGTTTCTTCTATTTCTTCCAAGACCCTAGGAGAGCCGTTGCATCAAAACCCTAATAAGCTCGTGTATCTTCATTTGCTTCTTAGGAGGATATGAGAAAGTAGGCAATATATCGACTATTTTTTAAGGAGTCAACCACTACGTAGAGAAAAATACGGGATAAGTTTGAAACAATTTCTTAGAGCATGGTCCTATGTTGGGGGCTATTGCTCCTATTTATTTGGGAAATATGGTCCCATGCAAAAAAAAAAATTATCGTTGCTGCCAAAACCCAACAAAATCTCTAAAATTTCTCTGCAGCTATAACTTAGGGAGAGGATTTCCAGCCCCACAAAGCAACTACGGGCACAAAAATAAATCTGCTGCTTAAAATTTTTAGGGAGCTTTTTTGACACTTGGCATTTAGTTTAAGCTTCCCTCTCAATTTTCCATCCAAAAGTTTATTTAGGATTCATGGGACCCTATTTTTGCTAGTGCTAAAGCTTCCTATTTTATCTTTACACAGATAAATAAAAAATCATGGATGATGGGACCCTATTAATGCTAAAATATTCTAATTTTTCTCTGGCTCAGTTGCTCAAAATTTTTAGCTTCCCCCTTGCATGGGACCATGCTCTTAGTTACTAGTTTTAAATTTGATCACGACGGCTGGTGAAGCGGGTCAAACCAGAGATGGTTGTTTATACAGAATATGCTGCTCTTGTCAATTCCAAGTGGAGATCGGATTTGGTGAAATTCAGTCTACATTATGAAAGGCCGGTCAAATTCTACTGAATGAGACGCGTTCGAATTCGCATTCATATTCACGCACTCCTTACTTTCCCCTGTTCCCAATCCAGCAATTCCATCTCCATGGGTGACGAAGAACATGATGCCGAGGCGCACACCATTAGTATAGGTATGCCAATTGTCATTATTTTTCTTTAATGTGATTAAATCAGAACAGAATAGAACAGCACGAGTTTTGCAAATGTTTTGACACAAATTTCATGTGACCATGGCGTCCCTGCATGCGCATGGCTAGGGTTTCTGACCTGTAAATGAAATTGCAATTGTAGGGATGAGAAATAACAGTAAAATGTTTGAAAGAAGTAAAGGTGAGCTGGTGATTGTGGTGTTGAGCATCATAGCACTTATTGTGGGGCAATCTGCTGCTACTCTTCTTAGCAGATATTATTTTGACAATGGCGGTAACAGCAGATGGCTTTCAACGCTCCTTCAATGCGTGGGATGGCCTATTCTTATCATACCTCTGCTTTTCTATCTACAAAACCAAAAGAAATCCTCCAAGCTTACAACCTTGACAACCAAATTGGTTCTCATATATGTAGCCCTGGGCCTACTTGTAGCGGGAGACAATTTGCTCTACTCTTGGGGTGTTTCCTTTATGCCGGCTTCAACATATTCTCTTCTTTGTTCCACTCAGTTGGCTTTCAATGCAGTGTTTGCTTTCATGTTGATCAAGCAAAAAATCAGCCCCGCGGTCTTAAATTCCCTTGTTATACTCACTTTCAGTGCAGTCCTGCTTGGAATTCATTCAGGCAGTGATAGACCACCGGGGGTGAGCTCTTCTGAGTACGTAATAGGCTTCATTTGCACTATTGCAGCTTCTGCACTGTACGGACTGATTCTTCCATTGATGCAACTTGTCTTTAAAAGGGTTTTAAAGAAGGAAACTTTTGCAGTGGTCCTTGAGATGCAAATTTATACATCCATTGTTGCAACAGCGGTATGCATAATTGGATTATTTGCAAGTGGAGAGTCTCACGATATCAGAAAAGAGGCTTCTAGTTTCACAACGGGGAAAGTTGCGTATTATATGACCTTAATATGGTCTGCAATAGGATGGCAGGTTTGTTCTGTAGGTGTGGTTGGTTTGATCTTTCTAGCGTCTTCCTTGTTTTCTAACGTCATTAGCATCCTGGCCCTCCCTGTCGTGCCCCATATTGTCAGTTTGGTTCTTTCATGACAAAATGAATGCATTAAAGATTATTTCTATGCTATTAAGCATATGGGGATTTATTTCCTATGTATATGGAGGGTATGTGGATTCAAAGTCTGTCAGGGACTCAAAGAATACAACTGGGGAAAATTTACAAAGCTCTTCAATTGCAAGATGAAGTCGAATTCAAATTATTCCTGAATTTGTATTACCACCGCGAGTCATCCTAATAATTTCTTGTTCCAGTTGAAACTAGTCTTTGCATTCTATAAAACTCGATAATTTTTGGGACCAATGCTCTCATGGATGTATCTAACAAGTTCAATTCATAACTTGGCGAAACAATGTTCTTTAGAGGATTGTGTTGTGGAAGAAATAAAGCTAGCAATCCCTCTTTCTGTTATTTCTACCCCATCTTATGTTATTTACTGAATTTCTCTTTTGGAAATTTCAACTGTTTTTTTGGCATCAGAACATATGCATGATCTCCTTTCCAGGATGGAATATGGGTGTGGAAGATGGGTATGGAAGACGTTATATATAAATACCATTGTGGAAATATTTGGACAGCTTTATTTCCTGTTAAATCCCGTTCACACTACTACTTTTAGTCTTATTTTGGAAAGTCCTTATAATGTCAATGAAACTGATAAGAAACAAAATCTGAATTATTGCATTTTTTCAGCATGACTGTGTATACACACTGGGCTTAACTTAATCTTGAAATGCGATGATAGTGACTTTCAGCTTTGCACAAAAACCAGAGTGAGTTTCAGGAAAAAAGATGCCAGTTACTTGATATGTGAGACTTTATGTATTGAATCAAAAAGGGACAGAGCGACCACCAAAGATTCTTCAGGTCAAAACAGCTTCAGAAAGAATTTATTTGCAAATTTTGCCCTAGAAAACAGCATGCAAATATTATTTTTCACATGTGGCAGTCTTTTCTTGTAAATGACTGCAGCAATTTTTCTAAGCTTTGCAGTCACAATGGTTAAGATAATTGGCATGAACATGCCTGCAAGTAATTTAAATTTCCTGTCTTTTGGTCCTGCGAGCACAGAAATAGAGAGAGTTATTCCACATACTAAAGAGACTCTATCTTAAGTTTCACAAACATTACAACCGCATGACATACCAGAGATAACATAGATAGAGAGCTAATAATTATTATTGTCTCTGAAAATATAAAGTCATAGATCACCCGGAATGAGTTTTTGTGGTTTGAATTAAGTAAATGAAGGATATCTTGTATAGTATTTTCAAGATCTTAATTTCCATTCCATGACTGCACCTAACTGTCCTGACATTTATTCTTTCTTCTATGGAACGCTTTTGTTGGCAAAACTTTCAGTTGTGGTGACAGCTGCAGTAACACTTACTGTGGCTAGATTGCTGTTTTATTACATGCTTTTAACATTTGTTGGAAATGACCATGGATTGGAGGAGCGTCCCAGATCAGAGAGGGGACTGTTGTATTCAAGTGTTAGCAATGAGTCACATTTCAGTAAGGGGCTGCATGCTCCGGAAATGTGAACTTACTATGTTTTAAGGCGTTTATAGCTTTCTTATATCATATTTGCTAGTTATATGTTTGAGAATTAGGTACACTCCATGAGGGAACAGACTTGGCTTTTTCCTTTGGCCTGGATAAATTTAAGAGAGTGACCTTTCCAACATATCTATAAAATAATGGAGCTATAGGGAGTCCTGAGGTCCAGGCTATGTCCTTATCCAAAAAACCAACTAGTCCATTTGCTGATGATTCTTATCATTCTTCAGATTCAAAGAGACCTGATGCAGATCACTACCACCCGCAACACAAGTACGATACCTACGTATGCTACTTTTAGCAGCCCTGTATGAAACTGTTAGAAAACAGGAGGAAAGTAACTCCACAGCCACTGATGCAAAGGAATAGACAGCAACCTCAATAAGACAGTTAGAAGAACAGTAGCTAATTCATTGGAGTATGATATGTCCCAAAAATAAAGAGAGGCAGATATTCAACACTGTGCAGTAGAAAGATACTTTTTTTGTTTGCCAAACGAAGAAAACTCTTCCCCACAACTCCTCCTACTCCAGCATTTTTATGGCAATTAACTGCCCCTTAAACTAGCAGTTTATTTACTTAAAACAAATCTATTGAGTATTCCACCAAAACAGAATGGTTAACAAGTTGATTATTTTTAGGAGAACACGCTCCTGCAGTCGCTCAACTGCTTACTGACAGGTGTTCATCTTTCTCCCCATCTTTTCAAAATTTTGAACCTCCTGGTTCAAATTTCAAAGCAAGTTTATTCAAAGTCAACCTTCAAAAAGGCCAAGAAACTGAAGAACCCGACTGCTGATATATATATATATATATATATATATATATATATATAGATATATATATTTGGTGATGCAGGATTGCTTTTACCCCAGGATGCTACTGCATATTTGGTGATGCAAGATTGCTTTTACCCCAAGATGCTACTGAACCAAACATCCAAGTAAGAGTTTACGAGCATAGTGCCCATGCCCACAAATTTGGGCTGGATGGTAGAACCATCCTGTTGATCCAAAGAATAAGGCCATGACATGCCCTTCCACCATGTAACCTTTGCAAATTTTCCCATAATTTTTTTCCTATGCTTCCAGCCTCTTCTTGGACAATAAACCGTCCTCCTCACATCTCTAACATCCTTTCTCTCTCTTCACTCTTCTCTTCATTTCTGCTCTTCTCTTTGTATCTGTGGATTTGGACCCAATCTTGTAAACTGGCCTCCTCCTCCATATGGTTATATGGTTCTCAATAACCATTTGTGCTTCTTCATGGGCTGAACCCACTTGCGTCCATCCATCTCCACCAGAAGCTTTCATGGTTTTGGTAACTTATCACTTGCAGCTCCTTTACACTAACTGCTGCAACTTCTTCTCTCCACCTCTTCATGAATTAAAAGCTCATATGGCTCCATTTCTTGTCTCATGACAAAGTGAAGATGTTGCAGCAGCAAGTGAAGAAGAAGAGATGATGGAGATTTTGTTATCCCTACAAGCAAAGTTGGATGTCTTGGAGGGAGGACATGCTAGCAAAGCAAAGTGACCGGCAAAGGACAAGGTGAAGGAAAGAGGTAAGCCCACTTGCAATGTTGTTTTGTTTAGTGTTAAAGAGAGCCCAAATGAGCTCATGAAATGGATAGTGGAGTTAGAAGTTCTTTGTGAGGAGGAGAATACTGAAGACCCCAAAAGGGTAGTTGTTGCATGTAAGAGGCTATATGGAGTTGCAGCTGTTTATTACAGAGATCTCCAAGCGAGGAGACAGAAAGGGAAAGGAAAAAGTGAAAAGTTGGGAACATATGGTTTCCAAGTTGATTGGGCCAGCTTTGCACCCAAGAATGCAAGGAGAGTGGTCGAAGAAGCTTCATGTTTTGAGGCTTGAGAGAGGAAGGAAGAAGATTATCGTGAAAGGTAATAGGAGAGAGAAGTTGCCATGTGAGCAACTCAAAGCTATTCCAAGAAATAGCAAGGAGAAGGATATGAATGAGGAGAAGAAGGTTGTCTTGAAAGACAACAAGAGAGTGAGGTTTCTATGTGAGGAGCACAAATCTGATTTTCAGAACAGCAAAGAGAAAGCGCTTTGCAAGCAGCCCATAGAAGAAGAGATCTTCATGAATGAGGATGTAGAGGTGATAGATTGTGAATTAGAAGGAGGAGACCCATTATTCGATTATGGGAAAGAGTTTGTGGAATCCCATAAGTGGGAAGAGGCTGAGTTTTCATTGAAAGATAAAGATAAAGAATTTCATATATCTTTTTTGCAGCGAAGAAGGGCCGAGGACAACAAAGAAGAGTTTCAGTTTTCCACGAAGGAAACAATGGAGGTGGCTAAAGTGCATATTAGTGCGCATGAATTGAGTGTGGTTGAAACCCATGCATATGAAGAGGAAGAAAACAGAAAGAAGATTGAGGAAAGAACAACCATAGAGGTTATTGAGAATGGACCTTTCAGAGTCCATAGTGTGAGCACAAGTTGTGAGAAGAATGTAAGCAATGGAGAAGAGTTGGACAATATGTCTATGAGGCATGATGAAGAGTTGGAAAAAGTGTTTGTGGGAACTCTCGATTCCCTTAATGTGTTTGTTCAATATAGAAGTCCAACAAAGGTAAAGAATGCAAGGAAAAGGAAAAAGTGTGGTTCAGTCCACAATGCTCATATGTATGAGAAGCAAAGTGAAGAGGTAGAACAAGAAGGTAAGGTTGCAGCAGTAGTTGAAGAGCTGGTTGGTAAGGATGTGGCAGCAAAAGAGGATTGTGTTCAAGTCATCATGGAGACAAGAAAGAGTGAGAAATTGATGGTACAAGAATGTTCTTAAAAAGGAGTTCATTTGCAGCAGCTAGAGGTGGGAGAGAAGACTCTCACAAGGGCAAGTGGAAGTGATTGGTAAGATAAAGAATGTCACTCATGTGGCATAGAATAAAACAAGAAGATAGATATGGTGGAAATGTTTCTACCATGAAGATTGAAGGATGCAAATAATGTTCCACATGTGGGAGCAGCCCACATAGGTATTGGTGAAGAAACTCATACAATTCAAGGTATGCATTGTTCTTATATGAAAAAGGGGAGTGCAAGGTTCTTTGCACATGGCATGGAAGTGATGAAGAAAGAAGATTGCAATCAACCTACAATTGATGCAAAGAGTTTTTGCATAGAAGAAGACAAGGATGAGATGGAGCAACTAGTTTGTGCATAGGAGAAGACAAGGATGAGATGGAGCAACTAAGTTTGTTACCAGTCCAAGCATGTGATGAAAAGTATACGGTTGCAGAAAAAATGCAATTTAAAGATGATGGGATGGAGGAGATGCTTCTAAAAGCCTTAGAAGCACATGGTGAAGAAGATAAAGAGGACGATGAGAGCCTAGTTGGGATAGTGTTCTGCAAGGAAATGGTCTATTTCGAGACACATTGAAGGCTATAAATAACGAAAAAGATGTTGTTGCAGCAGTGAGAGGAGTTGCTTGACATAGCAATGAGAACAAGGAGAGAAGTGAAAGAGTTGGCAACCATGAGAAAAGAGAAGCTGCAAAATCCAACAACAGGTTGGATATTGATTGAACAAAGCCTACAAGGCTTTAGGAGAAGGTTGTTGGATGGTAGTGAGTACAAACCCAAAAGAGAAAGTAAGATGCAAGTAAGAGCATCTTGGTGGAGGTGGTCGGACAAAGGTGGGATTAAGCCCACAAGAATATGGGAAGAGAAGAACAATGGTGAGATAAAGCCCACAACATAGAGATTAACGAGTAAGAGTGAACCCATTGGGCGCAGGTTGGTTTATGCCCAAGCAAGGACCAAGAAATAGATAAAGAGATGCAAAGTGCAAGAGAGAAAAGTTTAGAGACCTACAAAGAGTTGGAAAAGAAGAAAAAAGACCTGGAGCATGCATAAGTGTTTGGCTCGTTGGAAAGGGAAGCCTTGGTCACAAGCCTCAGTGGTCAAAAGAGTGGTTCTACTACTCACTCAGTCCTTGTGATTATGAGATCACAATTTTTCCATATGGGGTGTCTAATGCAGGAGCATCCCAACCTTGAAGGCAATCTTGCATCCGCAAAAATAGTTGAGAAAATGTAGCAAATTAGTTTTCAGATAAAAAAATCTAGGTGTTGGTGGTTGTGTGAGAAAGTCAAGAACAATTGAGAGATTTTAGGTGTTTGTTTGCTTATTAATAAAAAATAGATAGTCAAAAACAGTTGAGAGATGTTCTCCTATTAGTAGTAGCTAGAGAACTTCAAGAACAGTTGAGAGATTTTAGGAGTTTGTTCTCCTATTAATAGAAGTTATTATCTTCCTTTGGTAGAATAGCACAGTAGAAGTGGAAGGGGGCTGTAGAAGTTTAAGTGTGACTGTTGGAGTGCAGGTTTTAGGGAGAGAAAAGAAGCTCTGTTTGAGTACATTAGTAAGTGCAGAGTTTGTACATAGTAATTGGTGAGCCCTTTGAGGCTGTGTCACGTTTGCAATTCCTTTTGAGGCTTGAAGATCAATAAATAATGTTGTTTTGTGTTGATTTCTATTGTGTTAAATTTGGGGCTGCAGGATGGAGCTCTTGTTAAGTCAAGACCCTCTACCTTGACTGCATCATCTTCAATTATAATCATCAATAGTTTCCCCTTCTTTGAGGTAAATCAACATCTTCATCCCATTCATATATCTCCTCTCTCGCAAAGTCTTTGCAGAGCATCTTTAAGAGCCTTCCATTCACTAGTAATTTTGCCAACTCAAGGGGTTTAATGTTTCCTTGTTATAGCAGATCTATCCCTTGGCCAATCCTTGACTCTGTGACTTTTCCTCTCTAAAAACAGCTCTTGCACACAAGGTGAGTATTTATTACCACCAATCGTTTTCTCCTTCTCAAATCCCTTGAAAGCCTTTGTTTCGGCTTTCTTTTTCTTTGCTTTACTATCACTGCTCGTCTCATATTGCTCCAACATCCACCATAATTCCTCCAACCCCAGCTGCATTTTTTGCAACTTCCTTTGCTTGTCTTTTGTTTGCTTCTGCCTCTTCCTTTTGTCTTATTTCTTCTTCCAATTTTGTTATCCTCTTTTTCACATCACGAAGCAACTTAACCCCTGCATCCATAGCCACAACTCTCTTCTGAGCTATACAGAACTCTTCTCATGAATTCTCTAACCCCAACATCTTTGGATGCTCTGATATCAGCTGACGAAAATCACTACTACCTGCATCGCCAGTAGGATACCTATGTATGCTACTTTCAGCAGCTCTGTATGAAGCTGTTAGGAAACAGGAGCTAAGCAACTCTACAATCCACTGATGCAATGGAATAGACTGCAGCTTCAATAAGTCAGTTAGAAGAACAGTAGCTAATTCATTGGAGTATGATATGTCTCAAAAATAAAAGAGAGGCAGACGAGGCAGATATCCAATGCTGTGTAGTATAAAAATACTTTTTTTTTAATTTCCCAAAAGATTACCCCACAACAACTCCTACTCCAGCATTTTTATGGCAGTCAACTAGCCCTATAAAACAAATCTATTCCTACTCAACTACGTTCTCTTATCCCACCAAAATAGGATGGTCAACAAATTTACTATTTCTAGGAGAACACGCTCCTACAGTCTCTCAACTGTTCGCTGACAGGTCTACATCAGCTGCTTCTCAGTCTCTGTTACCAGCTTGGGAGTTACCATCTTCACGTTCTTCCCCAGTATCTGCATCATCATCATCAAACCTGCTTCTCCTG
This sequence comes from Taxus chinensis, assembly GCA_019776745.2. Lineage (NCBI taxonomy): Eukaryota > Viridiplantae > Streptophyta > Pinopsida > Cupressales > Taxaceae > Taxus > Taxus chinensis. Next base: position 39,724,299 of record CM034152.1, on the reverse strand, counting down.
TTAAATCCTCTTCCTCGCAATTTTCTGCAGGCAGTATTATCCCTCTTTCTATGCCAATTGATAGTCATCCTTCCATCTAGGCATTCTGACACCCAAACTGTTGGAGTGTTGCATGCTGCCACAGATGCACGCCATTGTAGAGAATAACACCTTACCCTTGAAACACTATATTAAAGTACAAAAAAAGAAAAAAAGAAAAAATAGAACTTATAACTAAAACTTTATTTGCATCGTTAATCCTTTCCTCTGCTCCCAACGAGAAATTGTTTTTCTGTCTTTTCTGCAACAGTTATATTGCAGCTTGCTTTGAATTGAACTATTTTCGGACTCTTTAAGAGAGAGACAATCTATTTAAAGGAAGCTTGGTCTTTATTTCTCTTAATCTTATGATTTCCTCCTGATGATGAATCACAGTCAGTGATTCGAAATGCATAGACCAAAAAATTACAGAGTTAAACCCTGGACTATGAAAACATCAAAACTCTCACTGTATGAAAATTAATCCAATGTCATCGGATTTTCAGAGACTCTTGGTCAAAACTCTTATGTTCTCTGTAATAGTTTTGATGAAGATAAGATGCTGATGAAAGAGACAGATTTGCACAAACAATCTTCCTACTTCTCATTCAAATCATATTCACAGGTTACATATATATAAGAGTTGCATCTCCTAAAATATAGGATCTCCTATATCAACTCCTAACAAAATGCCCAACAATAAACTATTCGTGTGTGTGTATATATATACGACATAACAATATAACCAATATTACAAACTTATTTACCACTCAGTAAATAATAATTACCTAATGGAACCTCTAAATTTCTAAACATGTCCCTCCTTAGTGTTTAAATGGGAAGAAAACACATCTCAAAAACTGAACACAGAATCATATGCCTCCGCATACTTTTAGGTCTATATACTGCTGGCTTGGATCTTGCTGCACATGACCAATCTGCTTCACCACAGTGAATCCCATACCGGATGATCACACTTCCACTGATTCACCTACATACGCGAACTCAACAGTTCCCATTTAACACTCTTTCACCGGCTGATCGCTGTTAGAAGTACAACAGTCGAAGAATCACAACAGTCAAAGGATCACTCCAGTTCAGTTGTCCTCCTATACAACTGTTCTCAACATCCAAAATGCACAATCTCCTTGTTTTAATCATAACCAGGGAAAGAAACCACACACCATATTATTCAGCATCACACCACACAACTAAAATAATATTAAAAATATGCCATCAGTGTTGTACGTGACCCCGTCGTTGGTGATTGACAAGAGACTTTGACCGCCCTCCATCCTCTGTTGCCTCCGACCTCCAGTTATCTGCTGCTAGCTCAGCTAAGTATTGCTTTGAGACTCATTTGAGAATGTCCCCCTCAAGTTCAACTCAGACGTCAGATTCCACCGAAAATGCGTCCAGCTAAAAGTGAGGCAATTTTTTTAATTTTTTTTTACAATTTTCCACATTGACACTTAACACAATTGACATTTTGACAATGAAATGGACGTGACAACAATAAAAATATGATTTTGATGAGTGACTCAAAGTAGACACATGGAAAACGATTAAAGTGATAATATAGACTTTGACTATGACTCTTTGATAATCTAAAACTAAACAACTTACAATCATAAACTATTAAAACAAGATTTGTAATAAAATGATAATTACAAATCTAAACGATTAGTACAAATAAAGTTAAAACTCAAAATACTAACTACTTAAAAGACTCACCTATAAAAAATACTATATGACTCAACCATAAAACATAAACGATTGTCACAAATAACATATATGACTATGATAGACAATTAGAGACCATTTAAGAATTTTTACACGACTTTATAACAATAAAAATTATTAAATTAAATACCTCAAAATTTAAAATGAAATACAAAACAATCTATAACCTAAAGACCACTTAAACCTTACTATTATGTTGTCGAACCACAAATGGCAGACCAAGTGATGAAGAAGGCAATTGCACTCAACTTGAGATGGCAGACATGCAATGGTGGATTGCGAACAATGAATGCTCAGTGGTGTAGTAGCTTCATACGCCATGCATGGTTCGAGGGGCACTCAGAATTTGAGCCCAATTTATTGACGTCATGGGTGATGCAAAACACAGGGCGCAGAGTTTGTAGGCAGCGTTCAGGCGGCCATGATGCAGAGCCAGGATTCAATTAGATCTATGCACCAACAATACCAAAAAAATAACAATTTGCACGATGCCTCAGTTTGACATTGAGCTGGTTGTTGCGAGATATATGCCAGCGTAAAAAAAATGCGAATAATATCTCGCCACACGTTTCAAGATCAAAATCCAATTTGATCAAGATTTGAATAGTTGGCGATGAAATGATTGAGTCGTTCAATTTATAATCAATACAAACTATGCAATATATGTAACACAATACAAAATCCTAAAATCTAAGCTCTAAAAACTTCTACAGATGCAGATCTCATATCTCAGACAACAAAGGATAACCAAGTTGTTTTGTAGAATGATTATTCCTCCATCACAAAAATAGGATTAACCTCGCTATGATACCAAATGAAAGAAACAAATTTGCACATACAATCTTCATACTTCTCATTCAAATCATATTCACAAGTTACATATATATAAGAGTTGTATCTCCTAAAATATAGGATCTCCTATAACAACTCCTAACAAAATAGTTCAAAAAATCGTTATCGGCAATTAATCAGCAGGTCAAATTTTGACTCGGAAACTATAGGATCTCCTATAACAACTCCTAACAAAATAGAATCGACAATTTATCGGCAACTTTATCGCTACTTTTAAAAACGTTTAAATTCATAAAATAAACTTAAATTAAATGTAAAAACAATGTTAAATGATGCGAGAATCGATTCAATGAATTTTTTTCATCTATAAAAATACTTGCTAGTTAAAATTAAATACATAAAGTCACTATTACAAGTTAGAATTTAGCAACTAAGTATTTAATTGAGTCACTTAATATTACAAGTTACACTATTCATCTATTAAATACTATACAACTAAATTAATATTACAAGTCACAATTAAATACATAGAGTAAATATTAGAAAATTCATTTTAAGTTAATATTACAAGTCAGAATTTCAGTTACAAAGTAAAAAATAAACTATAAGTTACAAGTAAAGTTTAAAATTTACAAATTGGACTAAGAAATCAGGGAAAGACTGTATATAAAAGAATCAAAATCGCGAGGGCAAGAATTTTTTCTTTCGTGAGTTAGGATTTATTGAAATGAGTTAGAATTTATTGAAACGAGTTAGAATTTATTGAAACCACCTCGGAATGGCAAGAAACGAGTCACAGGAGGAGAAACGAGCCACACAAGAGAAAATATAAGTCGTAGGAGGAAAAACAAGCCATGTAGGAGGAAAAAACGAGTCAGATTTGGGCATTTTTTGCATATATACCTAAACAAAACGTTTTTCCATGATTTTTCAGGCGAGTTTCCACGATTTGTTAGGGCATTTATCACCGGAAATCACCAATTTATCGGCACTAAAAAAATCACGATTTATTGAAAGATTGATTATTTTTCATGTTCAAAAAGATAAATTGTAATCGTCCAATTAATCGAGATTTTTAGAAGAAAGTGCCCAACAATAAACTATTTGTAAATATATATTATTATAACTCTCTCTCTCTCTCTCTATATATATAGATAACCAATATTACAAACTTATTTACGGCTTATTAAATAATAATTATCTAATGTAAACTCTACATTTCCTAACAGCTGAAACCAATTGATCTGCACCAAATCAGGTGAAAATTGTGGTTAACAGAATACACTGAAAATAACTAGAAGGATTATGTGCCATGGCACAACCCATGAAATATGCTTTGGCTTGTGATGATGGGCATTGCCAATGTCGAGTACAAACGGTGGGCAATAACCATATGCATACATGTCTACCAGGGCGCTTGCAGCTACAACATCTCACAAAAATCATATGCTTTGAGGTGTGTGTAGCATGCAGTTTGATTGCATGGTAAGTGCGAATTATTTTTGGTTGGGAATGCAATCTATAGAAACCATTAATATTTGTTAAGCAATAACCTTCATTCTTCATTGCTTTGATCCACTACTGCATGTCAACCTGCTTTCCTCATCTTGTCTAAGACAATTTCAAATGCACTAATCTTCATTATTTGTTGTTGTGATGCCATGGTGCAGGCTGCCAATCTACTATGTTTTACTATCTTCATTGTTTCTGCATTTGAAATGGTGATGTTTATTCTGGTATGCAGGGAAATGCACCTTCAAATAACGTGTGTGCTTCCTTAAAATTATCTACGTCGTGTTGACATTCATGCTTAATATTTGAATGTTTACAGGATGTTAACATGCATGGTCAAATGTTGAATGCCAAGTGATTAGAGAGTGGGTTTGTTTACGTTTTGTCCAACAATTCAGTTCACATGCCTTCAATATGCCCCCACATTTTGGCATTTGCACTACATCCGAAAACTATAATCATTGTATTGGTGCGAGTGTGCTAGCTAGTAGCAAGGATCATATGGCAAGTGCTATTTTTTTTTATAATTTAGAGTTTATTTGTTTCTCTACCATAATCTTTCATTTTGAAACTTATTTTTTTCATCTCTTTTTAATTTGTTTCTTTTGGAAATTTGTAAGTGTATTGGTTTGTATTACTCTAAAACATAGAAGAATGGATAGCCTGAGAAAGAAACCAAATACTCAACTATCTAAGTCATGGGGTTTTGTTGCCACGCACCGTCCGCCACCCAATCAAGATCCTTAACCAACACGCATGGGTTTTCATTTGCAAGGGTGTTTTCCTATGGTGTCACCTTTGTTGAATAACACGTTTCATCATTTTGTATAAAATGTTATCAAATGTCATATATTTCTTGCAGAGTTTGAGCACATGTTTGCATAACAAATCACCCGGGCTATGGTGGCAATAAATGAAACTACATGTCTACAATCTAGCCACTAATTATCGTTCAACTGTTAAACCCTTTACCTTCTTCCCTCGTTGGATTGAACACTTTACACTTGGACCATTCATTGTAATCATATACCTTCTTCCCTCGTCACAATAAATGCTTCACACTTGGACCACTCAATGCAATCATATACCTTCTTCCCTTGTCACAATAGATGCTTTACACTTGGACCACTCACCACTCTCAACCATACTCTAGGATTTATATGTTATTGTTTCTAGTGTTTTTTTAGTTCATTTGATCTAAAGGAATGCCCCCACTTAAATTTGGGGGCGATTTTTCCTAACGGGAACATGGGAAGTCTCCCTAGATTTCTCTTTTAGTGTAGATGCCTTTGATTTTCGGGGATTTTAGGTGATATGGTCTTGTACGCACTTGAATTTTGCATGGTGCATTATTTCGAAAAGCTCTGATTATGATGCAAGGACCTCCAAAATTATGAAATGCTCAATTTTTTTTCTTATAAGCATTCCCTTTCTTTTGCTTTCCAAACCTTGTCCAAATAGTCAAGTTTATAGAATTGTAGCCTTTTCCTCTCCTAAAGCACCAGTTTCTTCATGTCACGAAAAAACCACGATAGTGGTTTGCACAACCACCCCAACAATCTGCAATGTACTCGCAAATTGCATGCCAATCTTGAAACATAAGTGGCAGTTTCATTGGCTACCATGACAATTGCGCAATTGTCACCTATGCAAAGCCACATTTTCACCACTTTCGTATGACACTTCATTTTGCATCCCTTCAATTAATTAACGTAACACATTTAACTAATCATGACCCCTTCATCCCATATTAATATTCATCCTCACATTATTAATTGATTTAATTATTTTAATTAAGTTAATTTCATCCTCACACCTCCACCTCATCATTACACCTCACCCTGGACCCATTCTAGGGGCATTTAACTCACAGTGACCAAGTCATCACTCTCAGCACTGAGTCATCACTCCCAGTGCTGAGTCACCACTTGACCTAACTAACTAAGAATTATTCTCAAACCTAATTGGACTTCTTCTATGACCTTCCTACCTTTTCTAATGAGAACTCCACTTCCCTAAGCAGACTCAACTTGGAAAACATGCCAAATCTGGGAAGATCTTCCTATTTTTGGTAAAAGGGACTAATTCACCCTAACTGACGCTAGTTTTCCTCAGCTGACATCAGTTACCTAACCACCATCGACCACCTTATATACAATTTCACAACTCTTTACATGGGTTGGTCATTCAGTTATTGGAGCCTTATTACATTCAAGCATGAATCTTCAAGCCCTCCTACATCCAAACGACAAACACACACAACCACAGTGCAAGAAAAGCATCTGGTTCTCCTTCCAGAGCATTGGAATACTCACAGGAGCACACAGTTGTACTATTCCATGGCACTGGACTCAAGCACCTCTCCTCCAATCAACCATCAACCATCTCAACTCACAAGGATCTACAAGACACCAAGTAAGTACTGTGATTTTAATCATTCATGCTTATCCCATTGTAGATCTCTTACTTCTTTCAGTATTTTATTTCTTCTGTTACCCGTACATCACCTTCTTCCCACCAACCCACTATTCAACCACCCCAAGCCTTTTCACCCTTCTAAACCTCCTTCTTAGTATTCCCGAGTCTTCTCAGCCATATTACAACCCAAACCACACTACCCTCACTCTCTGTGCAATCACAGAGAGCCTAAAAACCCATTTTTAATAGTTTATTACCTATTGCCCCTACCAACATCAGTTCCTTGACCGCCATCAGTTTAGTCCCCTATACCAGAATTGGTCACCAGACCGATATTGGTCTCTGTGTCATTTCATATTCTCTAGACCAGAAAGCTTCCCACTCACCCAAAACTAACCCAGACCTCAACTAATCAACCTTGGACCCTTACCAGACCTCTATCATACCTAAAAAACCTAGAACAACCTACCAAACCTCCAGATTTAATCGTAACCTTTCCTGTTAGATTATATTTACTTATTGTATTAGCACAAGATACCTAAATTAATAAAATACAATAGGATTTCCTTATTTCATTATTTTTTGCATTAAATTGTATTTGAAAGTGGATTAACAAGATTCTAGGAAGCACCTCGCTTCCCGAATTTAGCACTTGCTAGGCAGTCCACTAACCTATATTATTAATACTATTTGGTGGTCTTGTTGTGTTTCTTATACAGGGCATTCCTCCTAGCCAAAGCGAAACTCACACAATCATCTTGGATAAAAAGTCTACAACGTGCACATTCTACCTTCCATCTTCGCCTCACAAGTATTCCTCCTTAACCATTTTACTTTCTATCTGTTTCATCCTAGAAAGCGTAAAACTTATTGGTGAAACATTTTGGCATGCTTGGTGGGACCCATCTGGGGTTCGTTGCATTGTTCATTCCTAGGAAAAATCTTGTGTGTCTATTTTCATTTGAAACAAGTTCACATTAAGCTTCTTCTCTGGAAATATTCTTTTCTTCTGATTGTCTCAGTGACACTTGTTTTTCGGGATTAAAAAGAACTCTTCTTTCTTTTCTTGCATTGCACTTAGTGAAATTCATACCCTTAACCTCTTCATAATTTGTTCTCATCGAATATAATTTGTGGTTTTGGGTTTTAAAACTTGTGCACTTGCATTTTTGAGTTTGTTGCATTATAGCTCATCTAAATTATGGGAAACCTATATGCTGGAATTCATGCCCAGCTGATGGTTGACAAATTGAACCATAGCTCACATTTTGCACACTCTCTATACCAAATCACTGAAAACAAACTACATAGTTCTTGAAAAACATATTTCCTAGAAGAAGTTGTAAACGATCACACGATCAGAGGATTGACAGTGGGCTCCAGCTGGTTTCTCTGTCTAGTCATCATCTCAGAGAAGGATCTCCCATGCCAAAACTTACCTGAAACCAGCCATAGTTGTCAGATTTTATAGGGCACCTTTGTTAACCAAAAATTCTATCCTACTTACAGTCAGTCCTAAATGGCATAAGCCACAACATAAAATCTACAACTTAGGATTTCATGTTTGTTATCTTTTTTTTGCTTGCATTTTGAGGTGTGAGTTACATTTCTTCATTCTTTCTTATCCTTTTATGCCCCACATCATGACTGGTGTATTCCAGTTTTATTCTGGGTTTATTAGGACTCCTCATAGCCATACTCAGTCTCTGGGTTGGCCCTTTTATTTGATCTAAATCACCAAAACTTCATTTTTCCTTCTCTTCCCAGATTTCACAGTAACCGATATCAGTCCAGCAACCACCATCAGTTACATAATCTCACCACCATCGGTTAACTGACCGACGTCAGTTTTATGCTTTTTTGGTTATTTTTACCAAAATAGTATTCTCCACCTTTTGTTCTTTTCGTGTCTTGTTCTATCATTTTATCACACTTTTGGGTCTCTGATATCATCTTCAGAGTCCAGGTTGACCCATTTTCACCTTTCATTTCTAGATCTTTGAGTCTCTTATTTTTCACAGTAACCAACATCGGTCTGAGCCGACCGGTGGTGGTTACCCTCATACCAGCATCGGTTACCCCAACTGACATCGGTCTCTGTATTTTGATTTTCCAATCAGAACAACGATCTAATCACTCATTTTAGACTGATTTTCCCCATTACTTCTATGTTTCTGCATCATCAGTGAAGCTCAAAATACTTGTTTATCATCAGTCACATGGTTTTGACTCATAAACAAGCTAACACTCTCATGTTTCACACTAGCCACCAGCCACTCCCACCTAGCCCATCACCCCCTTCAATCTCATCACCTATGGACCCCAATCAGGCTCTTTCCATACCCACTGGTGATGAGGAGTTCATGAGACTCCTTGATCACAACCCCGCTGCCACTTTGTAGTACTATCTCACTCATTCATCTACCCATGATTCATCAGGGCAACTTGTATATGACATGCCTGTGTCCATTCCTCCTACCCTCGTACCCACTTCTACATCAACTACTACTAGCTTAGCCTTACCCTCTTCCACCTTACCACCTGTGGTTTCCCAGCTTGACCCTACATCATCGATATCTACTGCACCTATGACATCTATCATGCCTTTGACGTCTGTCACTCCTACGATGTCAACCATGCCTTTATCAACCACCTTGAGTGTAGGTCTATCTGCATCCACCACCTCTCATATACCTATTGCATCTCAGCCACCAATGGTGATGAGGCAACCCATACTCCCTTCCAAAAAATTGTCCTCTCCATCCCGTAGTCTCTTCCTCTGATTTCTACGAGAGTCTTTACATCCACTCCACCTACCTACACTTATCACCAACAACCCCCTATTTCATCTATCACTTATTCAGGATACTTTCCATCTACATCTATTCCAGCCTATATTCCTTCCTCACAATTTTTGTACTCGCACCACCACATACTGGGATGCCACCCATGTCATACCCTCCTCATCTACCCCCTTATACTACAGGGGGTGCCCAGTCATCACAACCTACCAATGATCTTATCAAAATGATGATGGACAAGATGCAGACATTGGAAGCATCTGTCTCCGGCTCATGTAACTCTCTGACATACGATGAGATTTGCAATGAGCCCATTCACCCATCCATTCCAATTCATCCATACCCTCCCCATTGGGAAATTCCTAAATTCAACTGATTTAACAAAAAAGAAGACCCACAACAACACTTGTGGTCTTTTAAACATGTGTGTTATCTGATCGCTCATGATGACGCTTTGCTCTTGCAAACATTCCCAATGTCCTTGACAGGACCGACTTTAGATTGGTATAGTGCTCTACCCAGGCATTCCATCTTTTCATTCAATCAGGTAGCTCAGGATTTTCTAGACCACTTTTCTATCAACATTGTCAAGAAGGTCACCATGACTGACTTGTACGTGACATGCCAATATGAAGACGAATCTATCACAGATTTTGTCACTCATTGGCGGAGCCTGATCAACCAGCTCACATTCCAACTACCTCAAACTGAGTTAATAGAGTTGTTCACCAGAGCTTGTGCTAGACACATCTCACCAACTCTCCAAGTTCAAACCTTCCACACGTTTGATGAGGCATTCACCATGGCCCAAAAACTTGAAATTCATGCCATTGAAGAGAAGAAGATACAATTGCGTAACAAGAACATTGCATTTAAATCAAATGATACCTCTTCTTCTTCCAAACCACAAAATAATTATTCTAAAGCAAAAGGATCTGCCAACATAGTAGTTTTGAAATATAGGCCATCTCATCGATCCATCCAATCAAATCCTTCTTCCAATATTTCTCCTATTCAAGATTTTCAGTTCAAGCGGGAAGCAATGAAAATATACTCCCATAGGAGAACCCTACTCTTCAGTTTTAGAAAAACTTCTAAAAGCTGGAGCAGTCACTCTTCCACCCATCAAACCACATACTAGTTTTGACCCCTCTCATCCTGTGCCTGCATGGTACAAAGAAAATGATTACTGCAACTATCATCATGTTAGAGGTCATAGCGACAGTAATTGTATAACTTTCAAAAACATCATCCAAGAAATGTTAGATAATGGAGATCTCATCTTGGATAATCCTAATGCACCAGCTAATCAGAACCTTCACATCTTCAAGAATCTATTCCCAAATCACACCCCATCATCTAACCAAACTGGTGAAACCTCAACCAATGACAGTAACGTTCATGAGGTTCATGTTGTTTTCGACATCATACCAGCTCTTCCTGCTCAATTTCCTCCTACTCCATCTATCAAGGAGATTCTTGCATGAGCTCCTTCATCCATGGAGGGACTTGTTTCATCTACTCCTTTACCCACAGAGGAGTCTCCCTTATCTCCTCCTTCACCCATGGAGGAGTCCACCATATCTGCCGATGTAGTTTCCCCACTCACCTCTCAACCTGATGAACAACCCACAATACTTACTCTTCTACCCATGGGAGAGTCATGCTTACCTTCTTCTTCACCAAAAGATGAACTTACCTCATCCAACTTGTCATCTCCCCTACCCACAGGGGATCCATTAGCAGTGTCCCTTCCTATTGGTGACAATTCTCCATTGGCTTTCAAGGATCCTGTTGATTTTCTCTCGTCTCTTTTACCCACAGAGTCTGAAGCCAACCATTTCCCTATCTCATAGACATTATTTACAGGGATTACTACCAAATCAACATCATCCCCTCCTACATCAGTGTCATTCTCACATTTGGCCGACCACTTGGATTATGTTGACAATTCCATGCTTTGGGGACATCTTCGACTGCCTGTCTCAACTCAAATGCAAATGTTGTCTGCTGACACTTCCATGATCTATCCAAAGGTGTTTCAGACAACCAAACCCACCATGCCCATGCCAGTTGTAGTGACCCCTTCTTCATCACCCTCACCCACACCTAAACCTTTACCATCAAATGAAATTTTTCCTATGCCTAAAACCTTACTTGCACCTATATCTTCCTCCACATCTAGACCCATTACCACATTAGGAGTCATGCCGACATCAAGTCTAGTCCATCCTCCTGTCAAACTAGATTTAGCCACATCCTCACAAGCCATCGCAAAGACTATTCCCCCACCTAAGAGGAAGACCCAACCTCTTAGGCTGCATACACCGGCTTCACCCACTACCCCTCTGTCACCTTCACCACTTCCATCTATCCTAGGTCCCCACCCATCAACCTTGGCCAAACAACCTCCTACCCAGAGTAAACCAAAAGCACAACAACCTACCTCATCATGATCCTGTTACACCCAAATTACCTACACAGCTTATGCCTTCACCATCACCTACATCCTTTCTACCTCCTATACCTACACCACTTCCAGTATCCTCATCATTACCTATGTTATTCCCTTCTCTTCAACCAATACCTTCCACATTGCCTCTTACTACAACCTTCACCACACCTCCATTATCACCTTGGCTAACCCATCCCCTTCCACCATCTACCTTCCCTTCTACATCACACACTTCTTCTTCACCTTTACCCAAGAAGGTGCAACCAAATCCCAAGAACCCACTACCCTCCAAAGAGGTAGTTAAACCTACACCACCTTCAACAACTAGTTCACCTGCTACATCTTTACCCAAGAAGGTGCAATCCAAACCTAAAACCATACTATCTACCAAATAGGTGGTCAAACTTACTCAACCTCTGATTCCACCTCCAGTGACACCTCTCCCACCAAAGTCACCCACACTTCCATCCAGACCCACACTTACTTCACATTGTGATCCATTGGCAGGGTCTTACGCCAACATCTTAGCTAACCTTTTGGAAACCTCTGTCATCACATTGCCACCACTTAGACCTTATGACCCACTCAAACCTAAACCAGAAGGGTTTGACGATACCAAAATTTGTGCTTACCATCGTGTGCCAGGGCATGATGTGGAAAATTGTAAGGCTCTTAAGACTATTCTTCTCCAACTATGTCCTCTCAAAGAAAACTTTGACGATGATGATATTTTAGATGAGGACCCTATTCCACCTTCACCTATCACCACACATCCTCATCCCTTACCTATTCAATGACCTTCATCTCCACCTCCACAACCCTTTTATCCCCCTCCAACATTTGAGATCAATATGGTCTACATAAGAGAGCTAGCCAAACCTCCGCCAAAATGCCAATGTGCTGCATTGTTTTCACAAAACCAGTATATGCCCTCACCATATTTTTTCCCATCCTATCACTACACCTATCACAACTCACTTTCTCCTTTACCACAGATTAATATGGTTCAAATTTCCACTCAAGCCCAGAAGGACAAAGGAAAGGAGAAAACAACCAGCTCATCCGCTACTCTTTTACCCAATATTCCATCTGCACCTGCACCAAAAATCACCATCCGTGGACCCACATACCCTATTTCTGATGGGGTTTCCCATCATACAATGCTTAAACAATTACACCAGTCTCCTCTCAAAATGTCTTTGTATGACCTTGTCCAAACCTCTGAGTCTCATCATCAGGCCCTCATTGAGGTCCTACAATCTATTGAGGTTCTACCTAATGACCCTATGCCTGTTGCATCCATTATCACTCCTCACCATGTGGCCTCTCTCACCACTTCACCCCCTTCCTCTGCTCCCACTACCACTCATCAAGTAGCCACTCTCAGTTTCTCTGACGAGGAGATTGTACCTCTCCAATCAGATGATCCTGACCCACCCTATTTATTTCCATCTACATTGATAATATACACATTTGACATGCATTATGATCGATGGTGGTGCCAGTATTAACATCATTTCCTCCCATGTGTATAACCAAATGTGCATCCCTACCAATTACATGCATAATAACCTAGTTATGTTGCATTCATTTAACGATGCCATGACTTCCACCCTTGGCACCATCATTCTCCACATTCATGTAGGCCCCCGTGCCATTCCTGAATTATTCTATGTCTTAGAGGGGGAATTCCAGTACAACATGCTACTTGGCTGACCCTGGATTCATGCCATGGGTTGTGTTCCTTCAACCTTACACTGTTGTTTAAAATTCAAACATGAAGGGCACAACTATACCATTCCAGCCAACCCTTCACCATTCAAGACCTGTAACATGTTGTATCGACCCAATGATGTTGTTATACCCGTTAAGGCATCTACCACCAGTACCAATTCTTCTTCATCCACTACTTCATCCACCACTGTTGCCGCTACATCTTCCACAACTAACTCCTCTATTCCCACTGCTACTGCAACTTCTGCAGCTAACCCATCAGCCAACCCATCTACTTCTCAAACATCTAATGCTTCTTCTTCCCAGCTACTAGTGATTCATCCATTCCCGCTACCCACATATCAACTACTGATCCCTTAGAAGGTGTTTTTCAATGCCTCACTCTGGGGGAGTACCACCTTTATAACATTGACACATTCCTTACTCCTCAAGAGTATGGTAACCTTCACCAACATCCCCACTATGATCACCACATAGGTGAGGTTTTCCCCTATGGTCCTCCCCACCTTCACACCAACTTAACGTATGGGGGACTTGATGCTTCTACCTACTCACCCAAGCCACCTTCCCAAACTCGACCATTTTCCTCCGACCTTCAATCTCTCACCAACCACCACTTCGCCCACACCTTCCTCCATCATTGTGCTTGGAAGGGATTTGGATTTGGTTTCTATGAACAAGGCCACCATACTGTCATTCCTTGCACCACTCATAAGCATAAAGACCGCAGTGGTATTGGATTTTCCAAACCACCTTCCAAGAAGGCTCGAGTCAAACTCATTGAGGACGATAAACATTCCCCACCCCATTCACCAACTTCACCACATTCACCACCTTCACCTACAGAGTCTATGGACCCATAATCCATTCCTCCTAACTTTTTTTTCATGGACACCTTTTCCCTGGGACCTCTGACTTATCAGCATGATGGTGAGGCTCCCTCTTCTCTTCCCTTCCTATATCCTGACATGATCGATGATGATACACCTTCTATTAACATCATTCAATGTCAGGACGATGAGTCTATTCTCACCTACCTTGGTGTGGAAGATTCTTATATTCACCAGTCATTACCTTCTGAGATGCAAACCATGTTGAATGAATCAACCATCGAAATCAATATTCACACTCAGGACGACCCACACATTCTAAAAATAGGCCAATCTTTAGATGTTGCTGAACATGAAGCTTTCACTTCTTTCCTCCGGGATCATAGCAATGCTTTTCTTGGTCCTATGCTGATATGCCTGGTATTGACCCAAACATTGTGGTCCACAATATCATAACCATTCCTGATGCCAAACCCATGAAATAGAAGCTGCAAAAAATGCATCCTCACATTGCCCTTCTTGTCAAAGAAGAACTCTAGTGCCTTCTTTCAGTTTCCTTCATCCTACCCATTGATTATCCCCAATGGATCTCTAACATCATTCCTATCACAAAAGTGATAGGGGGACTCCACATTTGCATGGATTTCTATGACCTTAACTTAGCTTGCCCCAAAGATGACTTTCCTCTACCTAGTATTGACCAACTAGTTGATCTCACCACCGGCCATGAGATGCTATCACTCATGGATGGTTTCTCAGGTTATAACCAAATATTACTCACCCCAGAAGATCAACACAAAACCACCTTCATCACTCCTTGGGGGACCTTCTGCTATTGTGTCATGCCCTTTGGCCTTAAAAACATTGGTGCTACATATCAGCAGGCTATGACTTATATCTTTCATGACATCATGCATAACATATTGGAAGATTACGTTGACGATCTTCTTGCCAAATCTAAACATTGGGCCAAACACCTTGCTTTCCTTAAAGTTGTCTTTGACCGTCTCATCAAATACTGCTTTCACCTTCAACCTAAGAAGTGTGTCTTTGTTGTTCTCTCTGACAAGATCCTTGGTTTTATTGTTTCTTTGTGTGGCATTGAAGTTGATCCCACTAAAATCAAGGCTATTCTCGAAATGCCTCCACCTACTAACCTTCATCAACTTTGTAGTTTGCAAGGCAAGTTGCAATCTATTCGTCACTTTATTTCTCAGCTTTTCGACCACTGCCATCCATTTCATCATCTTCTCAAAAAGGATGTCTCCTTCAAATGGGATGATGAATGCCATAAAGCCTTTGATGCCTTAAAACAATACCTCCTCCAACCACCTGTGCTCATTCCCCTAAGGATGACCAACCATTTTACCTTTACATTTCTACTACTGATCATTCCCTAGGTGCCATGCTCGCTCATCATGATGAGCAACATAGGGAGAAATTGGTTTATTATATAAGTCGTATGCTTTTAGACTACAAAACTAGATATACTCATGCCAAAAAACTCTGCTTAGCCTTAGTTTTTGTCGCCACTAAAATTCACCATTACCTACTCAACCACAAAACCTTTGTTGTCACCAATACTGACCCCTTACATTACATGTACGCTAAGCCCTACCAACATCAATGTGTTGCACGTTGGCTCATGCTTCTTGCAGACCTAGATCTTGAATTCATCCATCAAAAATATGTCAAAGGAAAAACCATTGCTGACTAACTCGCAGATGCACCTCTCTCTGGAAACCAATCTTCTAACTTTGATTTCCTTGATGAATCCATCGCTACCCTCTCCCTAGATGATACCATTTACCAAATGACCTTATTCTTTGATGGTTCCAAATGTCAGCAAGTGGGGGTGGTGCAATAGTTATCCTCATTCCTCTTAACAGTGAGCCTATGCTATTATCTTTCAAACTCAATTTTTATTGTACTAACAATACTTCCAAATATGAAGCACTCGTGTTAGGTATTCAAACTGCCATAGCCTTAGACATTAAATCAATTAATATCTTTGGTGACTCTCAACTGGTTGTGAACCAAGTTAATGGTATATACCAGTGTTGTAATGAGATACTTCAAAAGTATAAGCATCATGTTGACATGCTTTTGACTACCTTTGACCATTATGAACTTCAAACCACCCCACGTTCCACTAATAAATTTATGGACACCATGGCCTGTCTTGCTTCTCAAATCCCCGCTTCACCCTCTGACTCGAAAATATTTGTCACAGTACAAAGGTTGTAATCACCTTCTTATCTAATCTAAGATGTCAACCTTGTAGGAAACATTGAAACTAACCCATGTGACCTTTGGTATAAGTAGTTTGTTGACTACCTTTCCCTTTCAATTCTACCTCTAGATCTTACTTGCAATGGACAATGAGCCTTTCTCAAAAGTGTCTCTCGTTATGTCATCATTGACGATATTCTCTTACGATGCCTTACAAGTTCTCAAATTCCGTACACCATCAAGGAAGTTCACGATGGGATTTTTGGGGGTCACTTCAATGGCTTAGCTATCACTAAGCACATTCTTCACCTGGGCTACCGTGATTGTTGTGACTATGTCAAGTGTTGTGTGAAGTGTCGGCAACATGCTAATCTTCATCACACCCGTAGTCACACCTTATAGGTCACACAAGACCTTTGGTATTTTTCTCAATGGGGTTTGGATCTTGTCAGAGAGATCAACCCTCGTTCTTCCCAATGTCATTAATGGATTATTACCACTACTGAATATTACACTAAATGGGTGGAAGCTGTAACTCTTATTTCTACAAAATATGAGAAAATATGTGAATTCATCAACCATCACGTCATTTGTTGCTTTGGTTTTCCTCATTGCCTCATCATTAATAATGGAAAACAATTCAAAAAAAAAACCCTATGGAAACTTTGTGATGCCTTCGACATACAACTCAGTTTTTCTTCACCTTATTATCCTCAAACAAATGGCCAACTTGAATCGAATAATAAAACTATGAATAAAATTCTTATGAAAGTGGTTGACGATACTAGTAAGGATTGGAACACGCACATTAATTTTTCCTTATGGGATTATCGCACTAGTATTCACACCTCAACTACTGCCACACCTTTCTCTTTTGTCTACAGTACATAGGATATCTTGCCTCTCGAAGTAAAAATTCCATCTCTTCGTATCTCACTCAAATATATGCTCAACAATGATGATTTTCACTAGGATCGTTTCTGCATAGCTTGAGTTATTAGACGAACACCATCTAAATTCTCTTGATCACCTCCAAATCTACCAAAAATGTATCAAATGTGCCTATGATAAATGTGTCCAAGAATGAACCATCCAGGTCAGCGACCTTGTCCTAAAGGAAAATCAACATGTAACAAAAGCAGAGAAAAGTAAACTGGGCAAGTTTTCTCCTAATTGACTTGGACCCTATATCATTACTCATGCCTATGGATCAGGTGCTTATCGTTTATCTTCACTCGAAGGTAAACCCGAATCTGAGCCCCTTAATGCCTTGCATGTTTGACCATTGTATTGTTGAATCAAGTCCTATATCACCTTTTGTCTATTAAAGGCTCATCCCTTAAGAAAAATTCACCTTCCACTTACCTATTTTAAGGATTACTGACTAAACAAGAATCATGTGATTACCCGTCACCTTTCAGACTTATCTTCAATATGAGCACCATGGCTCTACTCATGGAATGATTCTCATGGATACTTTTCATCCTTTTCAAGATGGAATCCCATGGTCATTCGTCACTTAAAACCTCTCTTTCATAGCCAACCCCTGTGTGCTATGGTTTTGTCTTCATAAATGAAGCCTATACTTCTCTATAGTATTTTCCATGACCTAAAAGTCCAAAAAATAATTCAAAAGTAATATACAGGATTTTCAAATTCAAACTCCTTGAGTCAAACTTCTAGCAAAAATATGACTCCCTCACAAATGACATCTATCTTTCTATCTTGTTATTTTTTCAAAAAAGGGGGGAATGGATATATTTTCGAAAAATTTAAAAGGGGTTCACTATCATTGGATGCACTATCGTTCTAACGCACATCCAAAGGGTTTTCGCATTAAGGAGGGAAATGCACACCAGAAGAACTTCCAGCAGCAAGAAACAACCTAAATGACAACGACAACATTTTTTGAAGTTTCATATTGTAGTTCCTCATCCCATGTCAGCACTAAGGGGGGGTGGATGTTAGGAAGTAGTCTAACATGAGTGCATGTGTGCATGTGTTATAATATAGTGTTATGTAATTTAATATTAAGTTGTTGAGAAAAAATTATATTATATTATTATGAGTATACTTGTATGTGGATTAGATTATACATGGGAATAGAAATAGGCAATAGATTTATAGGGGAAAGAATAAAGGTTGTTGAACAACCCATCTATATTTAGGGTGATATATTTTTGGAGTTGTTATAGGAGTTAGAAATACTCTCCTATATATGTGTAACACATAAATTATATACGTTGTTGAATTGAATTTTTAAGAGCGTATGATCTTCTTCAAATATGGGGTAAAACCCACACCGAGCTCACTCGGACTTTCCGACAATGCTAACATATTTTTGAGCCAACACCCATGTGGCCCTTAATAGATCGACCAAGTCATATGGTGCATTAACCATTTCTCAGGCCATCTACATGGTCATTTAAAAAAGTTCGAGGGGCATATTAATCATGTCATCACCAGCCCCATACATGTGGGCACTGACAACCCCATTATATTAATTTATTTACCCTTAATACATTTACTAACCCCAACCATTCCAGCCTATCACCCATTGGGAATTGGGCACTCACCCGAGCAACACGTGGGCACCGAGTCCCTCCTTTATGTGAGATTTGTGAGATGGTTCTGCCATTAATGGAGGATGATTTGCAGAAGTAGAATTACCTTCACTTATTTAAAGAGGTAGAAGATACAACTAACAGATCTAACATTAATGCATCACAAAAGCTAAATAACATTGTAAGAAGCATAATAAACTGGATTTGAGCCATGATAAGTCATATATCACGAGGGTTTACACCCATAAATAAGATAAACCGACCAAGCCCATATATATTGATTTAACATAGTTATGGTGGCCACATTATAGTCAAAAGGGTCATCTCAGACCATACATATTAAATGACAGAGACTCAACTCCTATCAACATCTCTGATATGAGACCCTAACTATACTCTTCCCATTTTATCCCTTGTTATAGATCCCATTACCCATACATAGGCTTATGGCATCCCTCAAAACCCTCTAGCACTAAGTGCTCTTAACCCTAGCATTACTGTAGCACTTTGTTACCTACTTCTTATCTCTATGTAGCTCTGCTGCCAATCTCTTGCCTATCTATATCTTGTCCATCTCTTCTTCCCTCCTCTCTCTATCTCTACTTCCTGAGCATCTCCTTTTATAGGATCAACACCCATCGTCATGCCTTCTCCCCTGAATAAATTTTGTGCCAAATGTCAATGTGGTCCTCCATTGGTGAATACTTATCCCTTTGCAAAACCTCCACTCTCTGTAATGATGTCTTCTAGGAATATTCCTTGCATGGAATATCCTTTTCTTGACCTCCAAGGTTCCAAGCTGGCACCTTATCTACTCATCACGCCTAGTCAAGTCCTCACATTTTTCCTCAAGTGCCTCTAGAATTTCAAATATGGCTAAGTCCTTTAAACTCGTGTTCTTCCTTCTGCGCACCTTGGCTTCTCCTAAACCCTTCTTAAACCCATTTGTCCTACGCGCTTTCCCTTGAGTGCCCTTCTTCTCACTGGTCATATGCACGCGTGCCTCTCGATACTTAGTCAATATTACAGGGTCCAACATCACCCCCACTACGCATGTTCTCCATCCTCGGAAACATCTTCCTTCTCCAAAGAATAAAGAATAGTGGGATAGGGACAATCTGAATCGCAGTTTGGTAAGATAAATTTTACTATTTAACAAATCCTAGGAGTGGAAATTTTCTAACTTTTGCTTCAATATTTTCCCATGCATCCATTCACCCTAATGCTTGTTGGTTAGTTGGTCACCTACTAGTGCACTCACCTCATCAAAACTCAATTCATCGCATCATAGAATTCATTATCAACAATTCCTTTTATTTGCCCATGCTAAGATCGTCCTGCGCATCTATTCTAAAAAGTAAGTGACATGGTGGATATATGTTCCTAAGTCGATTCTTAATGAACCCCATAAGGATTCATATCTTACATATTTTTTGCTTAACCTGGCTAGGATATTATACAATATCTGCCATTTTTCCTTTTTTATTTTCTTGTCAATTCCTTCTATTATCCACCTCATGTGTAGCAACCAATTTATACTAATTGTTACAAGAATCTTCTTTCATCATTGGTTAATTGATGATCATAAACAACACTCAGCCATTTATTCGGAGGTACTTTACAGTTGCAATAAGCTCGTAATTACCGAGTATACTTAGTTTCCCAAATATTAAGTTTTTCTTTCTACTTATTGCAATGCCATTTCCTCTTCTTTGATTCCAATTAAAGTTTCGCCTCCCAAGCTGGTGAAGATGTGTATCAAGTACACCAAGCAAATGATGGTTGACTTTCAAGGGTTTTCTTGTGACGGTCAGGTCTAGGTGCTTCAAGAAAATGGCATCTATGAACCATCCAACCATTTTGCTTATGGATCTACACGCCTACACATTTCATGTCTTTTCCTCCCTTAATTCATGCTTTAATTGTTAACTGATCAATCCAACCACTTTAACATCCTTGTATTTTTCAATGATAAATTATGATTGGTTCTTGTCAATTTTTTTCCATAGACCCTTATTCTATTATGGTTACTTCTGAAGAGTCTCAGAAACTTTATCACTTTACATTTTTTGAGCACGTTGCATAATTATCTCATCAAATTTAATTGTTGGAAATTAATTTCCATGGTTTTAATCCCATGTTGTATCTGGTATCTTATATAATCCTGATTTGGTTGACCTAGAATTCAGGCTCATCAACAATGTGGACTCAAAGGCCCAAGAAACCAGCTTTTCTCGTGCATACAAAGTATAAACTTATATATAATTCATCGACAATAAGACCAAACTTCAAATTGGTATATGAGGTACAAAGATAACTTTGGAAAAGTGTGAGCAGTACCTTATTTGGATCGTCTATATGAGTCATTCCTTGTTCATGCGCTACTACCATACCCTTTCCACCTATGCATAAAATTTGGGAAGCTTAGCTGGCCAGATGGGATTGTCCGCCCATGCATCCATATCCTTTTCTCACTTTCAAGTCTTCAATTCATTTTTAAAAACTTCTTCAACGTTCTTCGTCCACCTATTGATCCAAAAGTCTTTTATGATTGTTAAATTGTCAAACCTCCCTTTTTTTGGCATCCTCTATCTGCTCCTTGGTTAGGCTTAGAGTCCTTTGATCCTTCATGTTGACTTCCTCACTTCCCACTGTTGAGTTGTGGAGATCAATTATTTCAGTTTAACATGCTATATTAAACTTGCTGGAAAACATAGTAATTGGCATCGATTATGAAGGGATCGACATCGGTCACCTATGACTGGCATCGGTCAGGAAAGTAGGAACCGACATTGGTTAGGGATAACCGACGTCAGTTACATGTGCATGAGTGTTTTATTTAAATCACGGGAATTATATCTATTTTTAGCATTAAAGCAGATCTATTGATTGTAATTGCATGGCTAAGTGCCCTAACTTTGTATATGCCTATATAAGCATAGAAAGCTAGGGTATAAGTAATATTGAGAGAGTGTAATAATTATTGTGAAAATAATTGTGAGAGAAATAATTCTTGGAGAAGAAGGAGAAGCTTGAGAGAAATAATTCTTGGAGAAGAAGGAGAAGCTTGAGAGAAAGAATTCTTAGAGAAGAAGGAGAAACTTGAGAGAAAGAAAGTATTCTACATCTGAGAGGTGTGGAAGATTGTAGATCTTCTGAAAGCTTTGGATAATAGATTGCCTTGTTTCTTGGTGGATGTAGCCCACATTAGGTGAACCACGTTAAATCTGGTGTTGATTTATATCTCTTGTTTTGTATATTTATTTTGGTAGAATATCCTCTTTTATTGCATGTATACTTAGATCTGATATATTATTTGTACAACCTTGTGCTAACCCCAAAAAATGATATCAGAGCTTTGTTTGATGGTTTTGTGTGTTGACAAATTTACTCACATGGGGTTTTCTGATTGAGTGGGAACTACAGTAATGGAAGAAGAAAATAAATACAAGGTAGAGAAGTTTGATGACCGAAATTATCAATTATGGAAGATGCAGATTGAGGATTATTTGTATCAAAGAGATTTGTACTTACCGTTGGATGAAAATTCTAGACCTACGAAGATGACTGATGAAGAATGGAATATTCATGACATAAAGGCTTTGGGATCTATAAGATTGAGCCTAACAACATCTATGGCTTCTAATATTACAGAAGCAACATATATGGTAGAGTTAATGAAATCTCTTGCTAATTTATATGAAAAACCTAGCGCTTCAAATAAAGTTTATTTGATGAAGAAACTATTTAGTTCTAAGATGCATGAAGGTGGATCTGCATCTAGTCATTTGAATGATTTTTGATCTATTGTAAATCAGTTAAAATCAGTTGATATTACATTTGATGATGAAGTGAAAGCACTTTTATTATTATGTTATTTCCCTGATAGCTGGGATAACTTGGTAATGGTTGTTAGTAATACAACATATGCTAATAATATTTTGAAGTTTGATGATGTGGTTAGTATAATATTGAATGAATAAATTCATAGGAAAAGTACAGAGAAATCATATTTGGGAATGCTTTGAATGTATAAAGAAGAGGTAAGAAGAAGGAGAGATCCAAGAGTAAGAATAATGGGAAATCAAATTCAAGGAATGACATATCTAAATCTAGAGGTAAGGGAATTACATGTTGGAATTGTGGAAAGAAAGGACATGCAAAGAAAGATTGTTGGTCAAAGGATAAAGAGAACCAACACCCAGACAAAGGTAAAGAGGTAAATATTACAACAGAGGTAATGCAAGATGCTCTTATTCTTTCTTTGGATAATAGAATAAAATCATGGGTTTTAGATTCAAGAGCTTCTTTCCATGCAACCCCTAATAAGGGTTATTTCAAAAATTATGTCTAGGGAAATTTTGGGCATGTTTATTTGGGTGATGATGAACCTTGTAGTATTACTGGTAAAGGGGAAGTTGATCTAAAATTGCAAATGAAAATACATGGGTATTAAAAGATGTGAGACATTTACCAAGCCTCAAGAGGAATCTTATTTCTGTTGGGCAACTAGGTGAAGCTAGTTGCATGGTTACATTAACAAGAGACTCTTTGAAAGTCAGCAAGGGTGTATTTTTTGTGGCAAGAGGAAAGAAGGTAGAATTGTTATATTTATCTACTTGTGTTATTGATTCATTTTCTATGTTATTTACTTCAGATTCAGATGCATGCATGTGGCATAATTAGTTTGGCCATATGATTCAAAAATGAATGCAGATATTAAAGGCTAAGGGTAAGTTATCAGATTTGAAAGATTTAGATCTTGATTTCTCTAAAGATTGTATCTTTGGAAAACAAAAGAGAGCAAGATTTCTCAAAGTTGGGGCAATTAAGAAGGAGCATAAATTGTAGCTTGTACACTCGGATGTGTGAGGACCAACCCAAGTATCTTCTCATGGAGGATCCCAGTATTATGTTACTTTCATTGATGATGCTACAAGAAAAGTATGATTTTATTTTATTAAACATAAATCTGATATTTTTGAGACTTTTAAAAGATGGAAAACCCTTGTTGAGAATGAATTAAATTTTAAAGTTAAATTGCCTTAGATATGACAATGGTGGTGAATATTGTAGTAAGAATTTCAATGGTTATTGTTCAGTGAATGGAATATGTAGAGAAAGAACAATTCCAAAAACACCACAAGAGAATGGTGTTACAGAAATAATGAACAGGACAATCATTGAACATGCTAGAAGTATGAGGATATATGTTGGATTTTCCTTACAATTTTGGGCAGAATAGTTGATATAGTGGTTTATTTGATTAACTGTGGGCCTTCAAGTTCACTAGATGGAGGAACACAAGAGGAAGCTTGGACTGGAAAAGAGGTAGATCTTTATTTTCTTAAATTTTTTGGTTCAAAAGATTTTGTGCATATTGATAAGGAAAAAGGAAAAAAGTTGGATGCAAAATCCAAGAGATGCACTTTCATTAGTTATGGATCTGGTGATTTTGGATTCTATTTTGGGATTTAGAGAATTCTAAAATTATTAGGATTCATGAAATTGAATGGAATGAAAAGAGAATATACAGGGATAAAATTTTGATACCCAAGGACAAACTGGTTGAGAAGTTTGTGAATGAAAATGAACTCTTAGATTTAAAAGTCATACCTACAGGGTTACACAGTAACTATTGTCGGTTGACCCTTGAACGACATCGGTCCACTGAACTTGTATCAGTTATAGAAGAGACAAAGTGGCATCGGTTAGTAGAATCGACATCGGTTATAGGTGATCAGCGTCGGCCACTATCAGAATTGGAAACATATGTTCAAGAGGTCCAGAATAAGCCTCCGGTACCCCAAACTCATGTGAGAAGGTCATACAGGGTAAGTAAACTTCTAGAAATATTTATCCCTTCTATATCTTATTTATTATTGACTAATAATGGTGAACCAGAAAGTTTTGAATAATTAATGCAAGATAAGACTCACATGCAGTGGTATCATAACATGGATGAGGATATGGACTCCTTGGAACATAACCAGACTTGAGATTTGGTTAAGTTGTCAGCAGGTAAGACTAAATTGCAGAACAAGTGGGTTTATAGGATCAAGGAAGAAGTGGGTGGACATAAAAGGTACATGGAAAGGCTTGTAGTAAAAATATTTGCACAGAAATAAGGTATTGAATTCGGTGAAATATTTTCTCATGTTGTTAAAATGACTTCCATACTTACTGTATTGAGTATAGTTGCGGTAGATGATTTGCATTTAGAGTAACTAGATGTGAAGATGACTTTCCTTCATGGTGATTTGAATGAAGAGATTTATATGCATCAATCGCTTGGGTATGAAGTCAAGAGTAAGGAGAAATTAGTGTGTAGGCTGAAAAATAGCCTATATGGACTCAAACAAGGTCCAAGGCAATGGTACATGCAGTTTGATAGTTTCATGCACGAGCATGGTTACTTGAGATGTGAATCTGACCATTGTGTTTATTTCAAGAAGCTTGAAAATGGAAGCTATATTATTTTGGTACTTTATGTGGATGACATGCTTATTGTAGGATCTAGTATACAGGACATTGGTGAGCTTAAGGGAAAGCTAGCTCACACATTTGCTATGAAGAATTTAGGAGCTGTGGAAAAAATCATTGGCATGAAAATACACAGAGACAGGAAGAACAAGAAATTGTATTTGTCTTAGGAGGCTAATATCTACAAGGTGTTAGAAAGATTTAAAATGTAGAATTCAAAACCTGTAAGTACACCTATGGTTGGACACTTCAAATTGGGCAAAGACCAATGTTTTTCATCACATGAGGAGGTCAAATACATGACACGAGTACCATATGCTTCAGCAGTTGGAAGTCTCATGTATGATATGGTTTGTACCAGACCAAACATTACACAGGAAATGGGAGTTGTGAGTAGATTTATGTCCAATCCAGGTAAAGAGCATTAGAAAGAAGTACAATGGATACTCACGTATTTGACAGGGACATCTAGCGTGCAGTTATGCTATGGAGGTTTGGATATTTCTTTATGTGGCTATGTTGATTTAGATATGGCTGGAGATCTGGATGGTAAAAGGAGCACTACTAGATATATTTTCACAGTAGGTGAGAGGACATTTAGCTGGATATCGAGATTACAGAAGGTTGTGACTTTGTCTACTATAGAGCCAGAGTATGTCGCAGCTACAAAGGCTAGCAAAGAGATGATATGGATGAGGAGGTTCATGGAAGAGTTGGGAAAAGAGAAACATGATTGCAAATTGTTTAGTGATAGTTAGAGTGTAATTCATTTGGCAAAGAACTCAGTGTTTCATTCTAGAACAAAACACATTCGGTTGAGGTATCACTTCATACGGCAGGTATTGGAGGATGGGTAGCTAAAACTAGAGAAGATTCATACAAATAAAAACCCTACAGATATGCTAACAAAGCCATTAGCAAAAGAGAAGTTGGAGCTACACTCCACTTCTATTTGTCTTCGAGTTTGAGGCTTGAAGAGGAAGACACAAAGCTAAGGGAAGGATCTAAGAATGTCACTGTATAGCTCTAGTGCAATAATTTATCTCCAAGTGGGAGATTGTTGAGTTGTGGAGCTTAATTCCTTAAGTTTAGCATGTTATATTAAACTTGCTAGAAAACACAGTAATCAACATCGATTATGAAGCGGATGACATTGGTCACCTATGACTGACATCGGTAAGGAAAGTAAGAACGAACATCATTTAGGGCTAACCGGCATCAGTTACCTTTGTGTGAGTGTTTTAATTAGGTCACAGGAATTAGATCTATTTTTAGCATTAAAGTAGATCTATTGATTGTAATTGCATGGCTAAGTTCCCTAAGTTTCTATATGCCTATATAAGCATGAAAGCTAGGGTTTAGAAGCAAGGATTGAGAGAGTTAATAATTATTGTGAAAATAATTGTGAGAGAGAGAATTCTTGGAGAAGAAGGAGAAACTTAAGAGAAAGAAAATATTGTACATCTGAGAGGTGTGGAAGATTGTAGATTTTCAATTGTATATCTTCTAAAAGCTTCGGATAATAGATTTCCTTGTTTCTTGGTGGATGTAGCCCACACTGAGTGAACCATGTTAAATATGGTGTTGATATATATATCTTGTTTTGTATATTTCTTCTGGTAGAATATCTACTTTTATTGCATGTATGCTTAGATTTGATATATTATTTATACAACCTTGTGCTAACCCCGAAACCCCCTTGCCATGAGCGCCTCCTTCATCCTCATCCTTCTCTTCATTTCCCTCCTCCTCTGACTCATGTACATCATACACAGGATGGTTCTGAGCCTCGCCATGCTCTCCATCATCCTCGTCACCCTTTTCGGCCTCCATGCTCTTCGTTTCTTCCGAGTCCGTATTTTATGTTACTCTTTACTTCTTCCTAACCGGTGATTCTAATATAGGAGACACTTATTTTTCTTCTTCCCTAGGTGACTCCTTTCTTTTCAGCAAGTCTTCTTTCACAGGGAGCTTCTCTTGCTCGGGTGCCTCTTCCTCGGGTGTCTTATTTCTCTCTTTTGCGGGGGACTTCTTCCTCCATGCATAGGTGCTTGTTTTTGCATGTGACTCCTGCGCACCTACAAATTGTGTTGTCTATGTACTTGGTGCCTTTTTCTCAGGGGCCTCCTCTTTCTCCCTTTTCTTTTGTGCAGCCTTTTTCCTTATGGTGGGGTCTTATGGGATAAAGACATCATTTTCAACGTTAGAGCCCTTCTCATACTTAGGCCTTATGCGCAAGTATACCCTTGTTGCAGTCCTCCCAACAACAAGAAATGTCACTGGCTTCAACATATGTATGTCATGGGAGACATACTTATCCACATAGGCACTCTTCTTTGGATATATCAATGTCCTGGGTAACTCACGGTAATTCTAGTCTACCGTGCTGAGGTCAAACCTTATCTTCTTTGCCTCTTTGAATCGATTGAATATGGCCTGGAAGTATTGTGCTATGAAGGAGAATGAGAATTTACACTAGGGACCCTTGGCACAATTTTCCAGAGTAAACCTACTAATACAGAAATGTTGGTACACGGTGAATTCAGCCTCTCCTTGCAGTAAAATAAGTAATTTCTCAGGTATTCTCCACTCAACGCCGAATGTGTCACACATCTGCTTATACAATTTTATAGGTGCGCCTTGTGGGCGGCCGTCATGGTGTCACAAGTGTATTTCTCAAATCTTTTGGCAAGGGAAGGGTTCTCATCTGGGTACTCCCAAAAAAAATATTTGGCCCATCGAGCACTCCAATCTCTGAAAAGAAAATGGTAAGGAGGACATTACCAAACATGATATTTTCTCTATCGCGTGTGGCATTGATGATTTCTTCTACTATGAATGTCGAGAGGTTATACATGGTCCCCTCTGAGATCTTACGGAAAATGTTCAACCAGGCCTTTGTTAATATGTGTCCATCTCTCCTGTCCATTTAGTTTTATGACCAAGCGTGCGGCCATCCTCATTATAGGGTCGGAAATCAAAGAGATGTCGAAGTATCGTGACCCCTTTTGTAGTCATAGGATTCAAAAGTCTTCTTGATGGCTTCCTTATTGTCCAAGTCATCATCAAAATATTCTCCCTCGCAGATAAGACTAGTAAATTTAGAAATCAATTGGGGAGTTATCCGCATCCTACATCCTGCGAAGTAGAAATGTTTTTCATGTACATGTGACATTATCCACTGGTACAGTCGCTCAAGTTTTCTGAAATAGGGAAACTCATAGAGATGCAATAACTCAACCTTCTCCATCTTCACCTTTAGCTCATCATCATAGATAAGCATTCCATTTGGTGTCCTTTTGTCTATAGGGTGAACCAGTTCCAATGCCATCTCATTCTCTGTGGTGCTCGTTCGATGGTTGTAGTCACTTACGGACATCTTTCTAACATGAGACACCCATTCTTTTCCAAGCAATATGTTGTTTGGATATTGCATCTCCATGTACCATTCTTCATTGAAAGTGGTGGAAACAACTTTTTTCCCTTTTCCCTTTCCCTTCTTTAGTGAAACATTTACTGCTTTCCTTGATGCCATATCTCTGTCGGGTCACTAAAAGTTCTTTCTTTCTCCTGTCCTAGCTCTTCTCAACTCTACGACTCTACCCTTTGCGAAGATCCCTTCAATCATGTGCCCTAGTTGTGGAACCCTAACCTGGAAAACCCTTCTTTCCACAAGATGACGTATTCACTTGCGGGATTCAAAAACTTCGAAAACCTTCTCCCTCACGCCCATGTACTCTTTTTCCACTCTGGTTTGTAGATCAAACTAGCTATGCACTCAAATATCCACAACCCTTTTTCACACAACTTTTCTTTAAGGATGCCCTAGTTCACAAGAGCTCTTCGATATCACAAATACAAGGTAAACAATAATGTACCCTGACCTTCTACTTATAGCTTTTGATTTTTTCCGCAATAAATTCCATGCCACCTACCAATGTACCTTTACAATAAAGGTGGATTTTTTTTCAAAATCCAACCTTCAACGCTTTTACCCCCATGCCCAATCCTGCATGAAAATTTCTACAACCTTCTAGCACGTGAAGACCCTTCGTGACCAAAGATCCTTACACATGCGCTTATAGTGCCGAAGGCACTTCTTCTATCCTTACCCTAATTTTTGACATCACCTACCTCATGTTGTTCCTGCACTTCTCACCCTTGTACATGGTTTTTGTAAAGCCCTCCTGACACCAAACTCCTCATGTTCACCTTTTCTACGTGCACTCTTCCAAACTACGTGCTTTTGATCCTTTTCTCTGGGCCATCGAAACATAGTTTCTAATACCAACTTCCAGTGTTTGTCATATCACTTCACCCCACACAAAAATAGATGTGCAGTCCTTTGCACATAGAAAACTTTTGAAATTATAAGTGGCTACCGACGTACAACACACATAGAACAACAAAAAGAAAGGGAACAAACAATGAGACAGGGAAACAGAAAGAAAGGAAATGCATTAACGGAAAATCCTAGGCTAAATGGAAATACTGTCTTATTTACAAACACAAGGAAAACTTATTTAAAGTAGGTCTTCAGCCTACTCCCATTGAAATGGCCTAGTAACCGTGTTCCATCTAGCACTTATAACTAGCAAGCGCCTGAATCAAGTATATAGAATACAATGTATGGGCCCATCCAATGGACTTTGAATTTCCCAGGATGGCGCAAAAACTTGAAGTCATACAATAGAACCATCTGCCCAACCTCGAATTATTTGTTCTTGATGTGTCTATCATGTCATGCCTTATGCCTGGATTTTTTTGTTTTCTGACTCCAACGAGCAATAGCTCCCCTCTCATCTAACTGCATTAACTTATTGATCCTATCGCAAGCACTTGTTCTTCAACTAATGCTCATGGGTGCACTATAGGCAGTGATGGTAACATGAATTCAATAGGTAACATTACTTCCACACCAAACACCAATTAAAAAGGTGTGGCCTTATTCGGTCTTGTATAAGTAGTCAGGTATGACCATAACACAACAAAAACTTTATCATCCCAATCCTTTCTTCCCACAACACAAATTTTGGTTAACGTGTGATTCAGAATTTTGTTAAATGCCTTAGCAGCTCCATTATATTGTGGGTGATAGGGGGTAGTCTTGTGGTAGGCTGCCATGAATTTTTCCAACAATATTCTAACTATCTCATTCAAGAAATGAGTACCCTTATCACTTGTTAAACTCAGCGGACATCCATATCTATTTATTATAGTTTCCCACAAGAACCTAGTTGTTGTTTCCGTTGTGCAATCTCTTATAGGCACCATTTCTACCTACCTCGTAAGATAATTTGTACATGTAATAATATAACACGAACCAGTCCTTCAGGCGGCAAGTGAAATCAATCTTACAAAATCAATTGCCCACTTCTCAAATGGTTTTGTGCTAGCTATTGGTCTTAAGCGAATCTCATCTCTTCTTCCTGGTTTGCCAAGGTGCTGAAAATGGTCATAGGCCTTGTAAAACTCAATACAATCCTAGTAGATGTTTTCCCACCAAATCCCTTCCAGAAGGATCTTGAGCGAGGTTTCATTCTTTAGCATAATTTAGCATAGACATATTTATTGCATTTTTAGCATAATTTAGCATAGACATAGTTATTGCATTTTATTGCATTGTCTTTTATTTAATAATGTGCAACATGTGCACTCTATTCTAGTGACTTGCATTCAATATTGTTATGTTGGATAACATTCAATATTGGTATTAGTAGTAATTACATGTGCATGTGAGAAGGGTCTTATCATCTCGTAGTTGGTGCCTGATAGAGTGTCGTGTCTATTCATATGAGGTTGTCTAATATCTATAAATATTATAGCTTTTGCATTGTTATGTAATCTGATTTCATGATCAATAATATTTGTGAGGCTTCCGTCCCTCTTTGGTCATTGCAATCTAATTCTAATCTATCATTTGGTATCAGATCTATACCATTGTTATCATTTGGTATCAGAGCGAGGTTCTATCTAAGCAAGGTTGAAGAGGAGCACTATTGGAGAGGATCCATTAGAGAAGAAGATATGCATCAAAGGAGAGCCATTGAAGCATCCTGCAACCTCCATTCCTTCCAAGCATCCCTCAACTAAAATTTGACCTATCCACTTATTTGGAAGGTAATTTTTTTTATTAGTCATTGGCATAGCCAATTGATCCAACATATTGGCATAATATTTCAGATTTGGATATCTTTAAAAAAAATCTTTAAAAAAAGATTTGTGAAAAAAAAAGATCCTGAAAAAAAAGGAGAAAGATCTTGGAAAAAAAATTTGCACATCTAAAAAAAAAAAATCAGATCTGAAAGTGGAGGTGTGAAGAATTTGGGAGCAAAGGTTGAAGCAGTCCCGTCAACAAAATTCCAGCAGATAGCTCTCAGAAAAAAAGACGTAATTTTTTCATACAATGTCAGATTGATGTGTCATTTTTTTACTGTAAAGATAAGAAGGAGGCACACAACTTTGCAGTTTACATCATCTTCAGATTCGGCCTCTACATGTGACGAAAAATCTGTGCAAGTCGGGTCATTTTTTCTGAAAAAAATCAGATCTAGCTGGTAAATTGGTAAGATCTCAAAAACCAAGATTCTAATTCTTCTGAAATTTTGTGGATTTTAAGAAAAATGTTGTATGATACTGCTGTCAAAAGTTTAGAAAAACCTAGATCACGGTTTATGAGAAAAGGTGAAAATAATATTCAGATTGTTTGTTTGGTGAAAACAATTTTTTATTTTATGTTTGGTTCTATCACATGAGATCTTTGATCTCATAGCAGTGTTCGGTATATACGGTGCCTCTAGGAAGTGCATACGGGTGATGTCGTCATGACTACTACTACACTTAATGTCTAACATAGCTGCCTAAATGTCGTTTAGGCATCGACCCTATAAAATCGACGAGGAGTAATAAGGACACAATACACACACATTTGAGCCCTCACATCTGTTTGTGCTTGCACAAACCCCTCTCTGTACTATCTACATACCACGTACTAAATTATTTCACGTGCATTAACACCTCTTTCCGTATTAACGGGTATATTGAAATGGTGATCTTCTTCCACGTATCGATGGGTATATCGGAAGGGAGCGTATATAGAAAGGTTTGGTATATCAGCCTGACGGTATATTGAGAGGGAGACCATAAACCTGGAGTGATAAGAGCCTTACCCTTTGTTAGAAATTCAAATTGCAGAAATGGGTGCACAAGCACCAAGTTTCTTCTTGCCAGATTCACAACTACTTAGAGGAGACAACTATGCTGCATGGAAACCGAAGATCAAGATGTTACTTGAGTTTGAAGACCTATGGACAGTTGTAGATGGAACAACAACAAGATCACTTGATGATGGAAGACAACAAGTTCAATTTGACAGTTCCAATCAAAAGGCTGAGTTGATCATCTTGTTTGGCGTAACGAACGATGTGCAACCCCACATTAGAGATGCCACATCGGCCAAGGATGCATGGGATAAGTTGAGCACAATCTATGAGGCAAAGAACAAGAATTCCATCCTCAACCTACTATCACAACTGCATAGTCTCAAGTTCAAGCACACTGATAAGGTTGAAGCTTTTTTGAGACAAGTTGTTACTTTGAGGGCATCTCTACTGGCATTGGAAAAAGAGATAAGTGATGAGGATCTCGTACCAATTGTGTTGCGAGCACTTCCCCCTTCCTACAGAATCTTTGTGACAGCTACCAATATGAGTGAACACACAGTCACCTTTGAGAAGTTGGTCAATCTACTCTAACAAGAAGTGGTAATGAACAATAAAGATCATGCAGATGAGTAAGCACTATCTTCCAATCATAAAGGAAAGGAAAAATTTCTGTCCAATCACAAGAAGTCCCAACAAAATCAACGTCAACAAATGGACCAAAGTCAAAGAGACAACACCAAGAAGTGTCCCATTTGCAATAGAGGGGGACATGACATCAAAGAGTGTTGGTACAATTCCTACAAAAAGGGCTCATCAAGTAATTCAAAACCCAACAACCAACAGGGTAACAACAATTCAAATCAAGGGAAGTCCAACAACAACAACAATCAAGGGTAGAAAAATTTTAATTGGCAAAGAAAACCCAAACAACAAGGGTACATTGCCGAACATGAGGATGATTCAGATGAAGGACACTACATATATTATGCTCAATTTGATGAAAAAACCAAGTCCACACAAGATATCTGTTATGTTGACTCGAGTGCAACTCAACACATGACTGGACGCAAGGATTAGTTCTACACACCATGTGACTCACCTAATAAGAACCATGTGTCATTAGGTGATGACTCATCATACAGTGTCAAGGGGATTGGAAACATTTCACTACCTCTTGGAAAGCATGATTGCAAAATCACAAATGTATTGTATGTACCTGGGTTGACCAAGAATTTGCTATCAGTTAGTCAACTCCTTGATCACAACTTGAAGTTTGATTTTGACAGTAATAATGGAGAAAAAGTGTGCTTGATAAGACATAAGTCAAGAGGCTCCAAGATTGTAGCAAGAGCCTCCAATGTGGGACGCATGTTCCAACTTGATTTTTTCCACAAGGATGATCAACCTCTTGTAGCCAAAGACACACAATCTATAGAACTATGGCATCACAAATATGGTCACATCAGTTTTGGCTATCTCCAAACACTTCAAAAGGGCAACATGGTGAAAGCATTGCCTACACTCAAGCACAACACTGACAAGTGTCACAATTGCCTAGCTGGAAAGTAACACAGAGTACCCTTCCAGAAGAACACATATAGAGCTAAGGGAAATCTTGATTTGGTGCACAGCGATCTTTGCGGGCCCATGCAACCAAGTCATTCTGGATGTCAATAATTCATGCTTTGTGTTGATGACTACTCAAGAAATATGTGGATATATTGTCTAAGAGACAAGAGTCAAGCCTTTGAGACATTTCAAAAGTTCAAAGCACTTGTTGAGAATGAAGTTGGTCGCAAGATCAAAACTCTCCACTCAGATCGAGGGGGGGATTTACAAGTAATGAGCTCACGACTTACCTAGAAGCTCATGGGATTCGTCGACAAATGCCTCCTACTCACACACCACAGTAGAATGGTATAGTTGAGAGAAGGAATCATACTATCATGGAAATGGTGCGATGTATGATTGACGACTCAGGTTTAACAAAGACATTTTGGGTAGAAGCTGCAAGAAATGCAGTCTATTTGTTGAACAGAGTGCCCATAGTAGCTCTTGAAGGAGTGACACCTCAAGAAGCATGGTCAAATCGGAAACCATCAATTGCACACCTAAGAGTATTTGGGTGCAAAGCTAGCATGCACATACCCAAGAAGAATAGGAACAAGTTGGATATGAAAGTTGAGAAACTGATACTCATTGGATACAGTGAAGAAGCAATTGGGTACAGATTATGGGATCTGAAAGCAAATAAAGTATACACAAGTAGGGATGTTGAGTTCTTTGAGAAGAAACAAGCAGATGCTCCACTCAACGACTCAAAAAACATGCAAAATACACCTCTTGTGAAGACAGAATTTGATGTTCCCACTTAAGATGACAGTGATGAATTGGATGATGGTGAAAACTTGGATCCACCACAAGCCAATGGAACAGCTAAGAAGTTACCTAAATGGTATACTCAATTAATAAGAGATGCAAATTTGGATGAAGCACCTAGCACATCATCCAATCCTGGACCTAGAACTCGCAATCAAGCTCGTGAAGAGGTCAATTATGCTCTAATGAGCAAAGTTGTTGAAACAGTTGAGCCATCTATAGTTTAGGAAGCCCTATAATCAAAAGCTTGGAAAGATGCCATGGATTCAAAGTATCAGTCAGTGATGAAGAAGAACACATGGCAACTTCTCGACCTTCCACCAGGGAAGAAACCCATTAGATGTAGATGGATATTCAAGACTAAGTAGAAATCAGATGGGACTATTGACAAGTATAAAGCAAGGCTTGTAGCAAAGGGGTATGCACAACAAGAAGGCATTGATTATGAGGAGAAATTTTCTCCCACAGCCAAGATCAAGACAATCAGGATGATCTTTGCTCTAGCTACACAATTTGGTTGGAAAGTCCACCAAATGGATGTGAAAAGTGCCTTTCTTAATGGATATTTGCAAGAAGAAGTCTATATGACTCAGCCAGAGGGTTATGTAATAACAGGAAAAGAGATGATGGTAGGCAGACTCATAAAATCTCTATATGGCCTAAAATAGGTACCGCGGGCATGGTACATCAAAATTGATGAGCATCTCATAAGTCATGGATTTGAAAGGAATCCTTATGAACCCAATCTCTACCTCAAAAAGCAAGGGGGGGAGATTGTCATTGTGGTTGTTTATGTCAACGATCTAGTCATTATAGGTAGTTCTGTGAAGATGATCGATGCAATAAAGAAGGATTTTAATCAATCGTTCGACATGACAGATCTCGGGCTCATGCACTATTGTCTTGGGTTGGAAGTATAGAAAAAAGAGAATCCTATCTTTGTGTCGCAATTTAAATACACCAAGACAACGCTTGAGAAATTCAGGATGATGGAATGCACTCCTATTGCTACACCTATGGAAGTGAGATTTCATTTATCTCGTTCCAATCCATCACCACCAGTGAATGCAACTCTCTATCGACAGTTGATCGGGAGTCTCATTTACCTGACATATACTAGACTAGATATCAGCTTTGTAGTTAGCTATTTATCATGCTTCATGGAAGAACCAAAAATATGTCATTGGAAAGAAGCAAAGAGAATACTGAGATATCTGAAGGGTACAGTTGAACTTGGTCTAGAGTACAAGAAGAACGACAACTTCTTCTTGACAGGATATTCAGATTCAGATCATGCAGGAAACATGGATGATAGGAAGTCAACATCAGGCTTCGTTTTCTTTATGGGATCTGGACCGATATCATGGGGAAGCAAGAAACAAAACTTTGTTTCTTACTCTTCTATAGAAGTAGAGTATCGAGTTGTAGGTGAAGCTGTTTGTACTGGAAGGAATTGGTCTACCACAACAGAAATCTACTCCAGTATATGTTGATAATGAAGGAGTTCTGAAGCTTGTTCGCAATCTAGTATTTCATGAGAGAACCAAGCATATTGAAGTACATGTTCATTTCATACGCGAGCATGTCTTGAAGCACAACATACAACTCTAGTTCTGTCCTACAGCTGAACAGAAGGTAGATGTTTTCACTAAGTCACTTGCACATGACAAATTCACACTGTTCAAAGAGTTCCTCTCCACTTCATTGGAAACTATGCAAAATTAAGTGGGGGGGAATGTTAGCATAATTTAGCATAGGTATATTTATTGCATTATTTTTTATTTAATAATGTGTAACATGTACACTCTAGTCTAGTGACTTGCATTCAATATTGTTATGTTGGATAACATTCAATATTGGTATTAGTAGTAATTACATGTGCATGTGAGATGGGTCTTATCATCTCATAGTTGGTGCTTGATAGGGTGTCATGTCTATCCATATGAGGCTATCTAATATCTATAAATATTACAGCTCTTGCATTGTTATGTAATTTGATTTCATGATCAATAATATTTGTGAGGCTTCCGTCCCTCTTTGGTCATTTCAATCTAATTCTATTCTATCATTTGGTATCAGAGCTATACCATTGTTATCACATTCCCTGTATAGTTTCCTTCTATAGTTCCACCATGTGCTTCCCCCATGATTGCAATGTGTCCATGCTCTAACATGCACTGACACAAAACCTCATTGTGACCTAGCTTATATATGTCTCCACCAATTAACATGTAGGGTGCAGTGTGTATGGCCAACTACTTCCTTTCCAAAGTCTTCAATCCCTTTGGTTCTACACCCTTCTTGAGAAATACAACAATATCTTCTAAGTCAGAGGGCACACCCTAGAATCTAAATTTTTTTGCATTTGTCATTGTATCCTCAATGCTCTGCACATCCTCCCCTGAGTCGATCCTCAATAAATGGTTAGGTCCCAAATTACTCTTACCCATTTTCACAAAAACCATAAACTTGAATTCTTGAAACAAAAAGACCCACCGGTATATGTGCCCTTGTAGAATGAGATTGTTTACTAGGAACTTCAATGCCATGTGGTCTGTGTAGAAGATAAAGGGTGTTTCCATCAGATACTACCTAAATTTGTGTAGTGCTTAGATCATGGACAATGCTTCGTGCTCAGTAGTAGTATAGTTTTGTTCTACTAGTGTCAACTTACTACTAGAAAAACACAAGGGGTGGTCAACAATTCCTTCTTTAGGTTGTGCTAAGATTTCCCCAATCGCCATCCCTAAAGCATTAGCATATACATAGAATGGCTTATCCTAAGAAGGAAAGCGTAATATGGGCGCATTGA
This sequence comes from Taxus chinensis, assembly GCA_019776745.2. NCBI lineage: Eukaryota > Viridiplantae > Streptophyta > Pinopsida > Cupressales > Taxaceae > Taxus > Taxus chinensis. The sequence goes on along the minus strand of CM034152.1, from coordinate 39,686,363 downwards.
TAAATTTATTCTTCAATGTATCAAATGTTATATATTGCATCTCTCCCTAGTGAAATGCACTTTTTTTTTCAGTAACTCTTCCAATGGCACGGTGATCTTGGCATACCCCTTGATAAATTTTCGGTAATACCCCATATGCCCAAGGAATCCATCCGCTGCACTCTAGCTTGTAGGTTCCCCCAATCCCATAATAACAACAACTTTGGCAGGATCCACCAGTAATCCTTCCTTACATATGATATACCCCAAAAGGGTTTCAAATGGAGTAGCAAAAACACATTTCTTAATGTTGAGGGATATCCTCAACTGCCAACATATTTCAAACATCAGCCTCAGATTGTCACAATGATCCCTTACTAATCCATATACTGTTCAATCATCAAAGTAGACTTGAAGAAACTTATGGATGAAGTCTTGAAATGCCTGCACCACAATGCACGAAAACATAGAAGGCATGTTCTTCAGTCCAAAAGGCATGTCTGTGTAGGAAAATATTCCCCATTTAGTGGCGAAAGTTATCTTTTCTTGGTCTTCCTTTATAATTACAACATGATGATATCATAAGAATCGATTTGTGAAAGAATAGATCTCGCACCTGACTACTCCTTCCAAGATCTCCTCAGTGAAGGGGGTTGGAAAAGGGTCAATAACACATACCGCATTCAAATCCTTGTAATCAACACAGATCCTTATCCTCCCATCCTTCTTAATGCTGATGACCATTGGAATTATCCATTTTGATTCCTCAATGGCCTCAATGATGCTTGATGCAATCCTCTTGTCAATCTCATCCTTGACTTTGACGTGAAGATTCACATTCATTCCATAAGGTCTCTTCTGAATTGGGTGTGCATCACCTTCCTTTAACTTGATTTTCATTTCCCCTAAGGAGTGGTGAACACCTTTAAGCTCATGGTACCCACACGAAAATAAGTTCTGAAACTCGCGCAACCGATCGATGATCTTCGAAACCTCCTTTTCTATCCAATAATCTCCAATAGTAGCCTCCTTAGGTTTGGCCTCCAAACCAATGTTAACCTTCTTGGTTTTTAGAGGTTCATGGTAGGTGTGCACTTTCTCATTAGCACAATCCATAACTTCGTGTGTACCCATAGTATGGTTAACATCCATATTTTCCACTTCTTCACCATCAATCACATAGACCAATTTTCCTTTCTCTTTTTCCATACACGTGCACTCAAGTTGTATCTCCTCTTATTATTCCTCATCAAAGTGTGCTTATAAACCAGGTTCATCCAATAATTATAGTATTCTATCCTCTGCCATGACACTATCTCCCATAGTTAAGCATTTAACAACCTCCAACATCTCATCCACTGCTGGGTTGGTACTCCGATATTCGAAAGCTTGAAGGAGGTTAGCTGTCAACTCCTGCCATTTTCCTGTCTAACGGCGCATCTCTTAGTGAATGTACCATGCACACACACAACCTTATAAGGTGGAGTACAACTTATGTACCCATAAAGAAGGTGACAAGGCTTCCGCGCCTTCCATCCAAGCCTTCTCACATGCTTGTAAGTCAAACGAGGTGGGTTCCTTCCCATTATAATCTTGTATGAGAGTAGGTGCATTGCTCCGGGAAAACCTAACAGAGAACGTGATTCTCACTTTGCACCACTCTAGAAGGCTATCGCAATGGGTCACCCACCAACGTGTTGCAGTCCCGAGCAAGGTATAGTTGTGCATCCTTCTCCTTTTGATCTCACTTCTCCACTAGGTCTCCATTTCTCATAGAAAAAAATTAGATTTGGCAGCTCCAAAATAACTTGGTAACTTCTTTCCTCCTAGGTGCTTGACTGAGCGTGCCTTTGCTACTCTCATCACAGATCCCCTTAACTTCCTTCTGATCAACTCATATGTCTTGTGCACTCAATTTTCACATATTACACTAGTTGTATCACTTATAGATTGAGCGTCTTCCAACTGAATAACACCCCTACTTTATTGGTTGCACAACTTCAGGGTCCCGGATAGTGCACACATAAATTTTCCTAGGTCTTCCTCTCCTAAAGGTGCAATATAGGGAACTAACTTCCCATCTGTCAAAGGAATGATAACCCATTCCTCTTTTTTCTCAAAACTTATATACCCCTTATTGAAACATAAGTCATCATTGTTCTTATAGCACCAGGGGCACCCAAGTAATGCTTGAAATTTGTCTGCCTCAGCAAGTGCTAATACTTTGAAGTATCCAGTGAATTTCTCCCCTTGGATAGTGATAAAAACCTTCTTTAAAACACCGATGGGAATCGCCTAAGTCTTATTGGCCATATACAACACATTTAAAGATGGTTGTAATGGGGGCCTTCCCATTTGATTCCAGATGTCTAGGGTGAGAACATTGAATTCTGCGCCCATGTCAATCAGAATATTTCTTAGGATTCATCCATCAAAGAATGCATTCAAGGTAATTTCCTTATCCTAGTAGAGGCTGTGGGGAAGAAGGTTAGCATGCAAAACTTGCCTCTCATGCTCTTCTCCAGCGCTTAGTATCTAATTCCTCAATCATTATGCTAACAGAGGAATGATATTATCTTGCCTCAACATCTTTCATACCTCCTTGACATCGTCCAGATCCTTCTATGGAGCCTCGGTGCTCTTCTTCTACTCCAACTTCCTTGATTACTCCTTTAGACATTGAATTTACCCTTGAAGACTCCTGATTACATCCATGGTCTCTTGATAGACTTCCTTCTGATGGGTAGGGTCCATATACTTCCCATACACCATATCTTCTCTTGTAATCAGTGGTCTCTACTTTGGTATCTCCCTGGTGCATGCATCCTCGGCTCGCGTCATCATTAGTAGAGGTTCTAATTTTGACTCACGCGCCACCCTTGGCATCCATTGTGAGTCGACCTTCTTAACACTTTCCGTCCCAACGCCCTTGTATTTCTGATGTTGCTGGCTCATATGTTCAAATAGCTCTAGGAACTCCTCATACTTGTTCTTATTTCCACACCAAGAGCACTATAGTAGGTTAGGACATTCACACTTGTAATGTTCTGTGGACCCACAATTATAACAAGTTCTGCGAGGGAATTCACCTCTTCCACCTTCATGATTGCTACGACCTATAAATCCTCCGTGAAAGCCTCTTCCATGGGCTCCTCCATCCGTGTTTCCTTCATAATGATGACCATCGTCCTTAGAATTGTTTGCAACATTGGTCTGGCACACACCAATATCAATGACATCATGTATTTGGTCAATCAATCTAAAATGCTTGGTTTCATGAGTAGTGGAGGTGCAAATCTTGCAATAACAAGACACATTCTTAAAAATCACGCAATGCAGTATTGGACACCTACTTACATCATGATCTTTGTGGTAAATTTCACAGTCTACCATCATGATGCATACTAATCTCTGAGGGAAATTGTCCTTCGTATGCCCCTCTACCTCACAATCTGTGCACCATAGGCCACTGCGAGTCTCATGGGCCAAGTTCACATATAGCTTCTCTAGCTACTTTTCCATTGCAACAATCTAAGCTTCAAGAAAAGTGATAACACCAGTATCTATGCTTCCTACAGTCTCAATGCATAGAGCAGCCTCGCGTGGGTTTTTGAAAGTCTTGTGCGACAACCCTCTCCTAAAATGTGCTATCAACCCTCCAACAAACCATTGAGCATGCTGAGAAGGATGAATATCATAAGTAATTTTTGATAAGATATTCTTAAAACATGCATCATATTCCTGCACACTCTCTGCCATACCTTTTTGGATCTCCTTTAGCGCACTAATGCTCTTCTATTCAAACTCAGGAATATGAAATTCAGCTAAGAAGGCATTACGTAGCGTGATGTAGTCTACTACTGTTTGGTGGAGGTCATGCTTTTGGTACCAACTATGCACGTGCCCTTACAATTGAAACTTTGCTACAAACTGATTTGCCTTCCGTTTTGGGGTAGTGATCCCCTTCACGTGCTATAGCAACTCACATTTTTGTACCTACTCTACAAAATCCTCAATACATTTGATATCTGGTAGATGTAAATACATTTCAAAAATACTTGCTGAGGTGGTTAAGGCCCTTGTCCACCTAATCCAGAACCTTGATTCCCTTTAGGGACCACCAGCGCCTATTCCACCTAACCCACCAGGTCCACCAGGTCTGCTAATTCCTATTACAGCAGATCCACCTGCCATAGCTGGCAAGGGTTCTGAAGTGGTTGTGCCTTGTGTCCCCAATGTTTCTCTAAACTACACGTCAACATTATGTGATATTACACCACTGCCATATGTGTGTCGTGCATCACTTCTAGATGTAATACCCAAGCTTTGTGTACCCGAACGTTTCCCAAATGTCACTCCAAAAAATATACCTCCAAACACAGGAAATGATTGTGAAACCATAGATGTGCCAAATGAAAAGTTATACCTCCTAGGTTATGATCGGTTACTTCCAAAAATACCAACTAGGTTAGTAATACTTATCTATAGATTTCAAAAACTAAGCGCCGGGGGTTGCTCACCAAGAGGATTCAAATGCACGCCAACAAATCTCCTTTCTCTAAGTGACGAGCTCTCATCAGTAGTTGAAGGGATCTCTTTCCTGTGCTTGCCAAGTTGGGGTAGCACATACTGTTTAGGCTCCACATCCTCTGCATGAACCTCAATTCCTTCCCGCAATGTCTGCCTCCATAAATCCATCGCTCCTGCAACTTTGCATTATGTATCTAACACCCTCTCACGAGCTTCATTATACTTGAGTTGTTTCTCTTCCCTATCCTTTTCAGCCGTAAGGTCCGCCATGTTCCTCCACCCTAGCTTCCTCGTCCAGTGCTCAGAAGAAGCTTAGCCGGCCATAGGAAATGCTTCCACACTTAGTTTAATGATCAAGATATTTATAACTAAATGGATAACATGCAAGAATGATCCTCTTGGTTCCCTCAAGAACTCAAACTCAACAATCTCTAGACAAGAATACATAGAAATCTCATACCCCGAGGTGTAACTCATCAACACTCTACTCCATCAATGATCAACAACACATGTCTAAGTCATATCAACATCATGCAACCTTTAATACTCCTCTTGGGTCCATACGCGAGGTCTATAGTACCAGCTTGATCTAGATGCATACGCCGAAAGCCATGCATACAATTCCACTGGAAAACAACAAAAGAAGGTCTCATACAACTCATGATACATATGTTCTTATAACCATGTATGTGGATCAAAATCAGGTCCATTACTAAATCTCTAAGTAAATTCATCCTTTGTGCTTTTAACCCATGCTTTGACACTGTCCAAGGTCAAGTGCTTTGTCATCATGCACCATTCTCACAACAAATTTGAAAAGAGGTCCTAGCAACAAAACCAAGATGTAGTCATTTATTAACCCTTAATACCTTTACTAACCCCAAGCGTGTCGACCTATCACCCAGCAGGCATTGGGCACTCACCCGAGGAATGTGCAGGCACCAAGCCCCTCCTTTATGTGAGCTTTGTGAGACGGTTCTACCATTAATGGAGGACGATTTGCAGAAGGAGACGTGCATTCACTTATTTAAAGAGGTAGAAGATGCAAATAACATATCTAACATTAATGCATCACAAAAGCTAAATAACATTGTAAGAAACATAATAAACTAGATCTGAGCCATGATAAGTCATATAACACGAGGGTTTACACCCATAAATAAGATATATTGAATGAGCCCATATATATATATATATATATTGATTTAACATAGTTCTGGTGGCCACATTACAATCAAAAGGGTCATCTCAGACCATACATATTAAATGAAAGAGACTCAACTCCTATCAGCACCTCTGATATTAGACCCTAACTATACTCTTCCAATTTTATCCCTTGTTACAGATCCCATTACCCATACATATGCTTGTGGCATCCTTTATAACCCTCTAACACTAAGTGCTCTAAACCCTAGCATTATTGCAGCACTCCATTGTCCTATGTATCTCTACCTGAGTGTCCTGCATATCTCTCCCCTCCATTGATATCTCCATGTCCTCTCTTCTCTCCATGTCTCTAGCCCAAGCATCTCTTTTTATAGGATCAACACCCATCATCATGCCTTCTCCCCTGAATAGATCGTGTGCCAAGTGTTGATGTGATCCTCCATTGGTGAATGTTTATCCCTTTAAAAACCCTCCACTCTCTGTAATGATGTCTTCTAAGAATATTCCCTACATGGAATATCCTTTTCTTGACCTCCAAGGTTCCAAGATGACACCTTATCCACTCATCATGCCTAGTCGGGTCCTCACGTTTTTCCTCGAGTGCCTCTAGAATGCCAGATATGGCTAAGTCCTTTAAACTCATGTTCTTCCTTCCGCGCACACCTTGGCTTCTCCTAAACCCTTCTTAAATCCCTTTTTCCTGCATGCTTTCCCCTGAGTTCCCTTCTTCTCATTAGTCCTACGTGCGTACGCCTCTCGGTACTTAGTCAATATTACAAGGTCCAACACCCACCAATGTGGCACAATAAATCCGCCACATCCACTTCATGACAGCTCGATCCTTGGCCCATATATGTGGGCATACAAAAGGTGCAAATATGTCGCCGTAACCAAATTAAACATGGTGGTCCAAAGCCTATTTAAAGGATTAAAAGATACGTTATCCCAAAAAAGTGGGATTTTACCCACATATGGAAAGAGGATAAATGGTGGTGCATTGGTCAAGGTTGAACCATTGACTCACCATTTACAAAATTGAAACCTCGTTGTTGAGCCATAATATCTCAGTGAGATATTATTTAAACTCACAACTATTTAAGCAAGCATGTCTGCATAACTGAAGGGGGGAAGTTTTAGGATGTTTTGAGAAATATTTATTTTTGAAGCCTTTAGAAGCCAAACTAGGCTTCTGGCAGAATTGGAAAGTTGCTCCAAATTTAGAGATAATCAATCTAGTGTTTTTACTTTCCCTTGAAGTTTCATTACTTTTTTGTTGTAGCATTTTTTTGGATCATTCACATGGAGAACACTTATGGGAAGACATGCAGAGCCACAAATGGATTTGGGGATTGTTTAATGATTGTTTGCAAATTCTTCATATCGATATCATCTCTTATTACAGGTCATTGTGATCTATTTATCATTTCAAAAGGGTAATTGTACTTCAAATGATTTTATAATAGATCGATTCACGTTTTTGTGAATCCGGAGACATAGCCCAATTAGGTGAACTCTGTTACCACTTTTGTGTTGTTTTATTGCTGATATGATTATGATTTTCTGATTTTTGTTTCCATAACTTAATTAGTAAATTTTAATCAAAATTTGCATATTAAAATTTAGTAATGAAATTTTCGTGAAATCAGGTAATAATGGGGTTTTTGAATGGTTTGGTGGGTTTACTGATATGGGTGTTGCTATTCATTTTAAACTCAATTTGAAAACACATTGGATCAAATTTCATACTTGATTTTGATCAGTTTAAGTTAATTATATTTTTGTAAACTAATATATTTTAAAATCCGGGTAAACATTAGTTTAGTAGAAGTATTTTTTGTTATGTTTACAGATCATGTTGGTATCAGAGTTGGTTGATTTCTTGATTTCTTCAATCACATGTGAATACTAGTTGTGATTTGCTAATCCCATCAGTGCAGACTATTTGGCTTGATCTTCTTACTTGGCAATTTTGCACTATTTTGGGAGACTGTTTGTTTACAGGTAATCATGGGGAAAACATTGAAGAGAGAGATATTGGAAGAGCTTGAGAACATCAATAGATAAGTTCGGGAATAAAATTCATTCTTGCTATGCAAGATTTATTCCCTCGAAGAGCAAGTTGATCGGTTGAAAAAGGAGCTAGAATCAAAGGATGAACTCTTGATCAGTTTGCAGTGTGGTAATAAGAAGTAGCAATTGCCCTCTACTTCAGATGCAAATACCATGAATGATCTCACTGTAAGTTTATTTCCACATGGATCCTCTTCTTCCTCCCATTCAGTTTCATATTCAAGTACTGATGTCTTTGGTTCGTTTGAAAAGCATACTAGAGGCATTGGATCCAAATTGTTATTTAAGATGGGTTTTGATGGAAGAGTTCTTGACAAAGATAGTCAAGCCATTGCTAACCTAATACAAGTCGAGGATTGTCCTCTTTTTGCAGGATTGGGTTTTACTAGTGCAAGAAAGGATATTAGAGAATGCTCTAAGCACACTGGCAGGAGACAAGCTTCCGAAAGCCAAGTGAATACCCCACTAGTCCTGCAGGTAGATTCGGTGTAGGAATTAGATATTTCATCATCAAAGGATGAATTTGGTAAGAATTTATAGAGATGAGGTAACTGCCTCCTCTTTCTTACGAACCTTTACATTATAAGAAGAAAGGTTGTAAAACTTCTTATCCACTCTTTCAATTTAAGAAGTATGGCTTTGGTTTCCAAAAATTATGAATGCCTTTCTTTGTACATTTTGTGGAATGCATAACCATTTTATTTCCAGATGTTGGAAGAGAAGGACTTTCTTGAAGAAGTTGTTTCTGTTCATTAAGAACCGAGAAAATGAAAAAGACCAATCTCGTCATTCAGTAGCGAGAAATGGAAATAAGAATTCCTCTATTGTTAGGAATTTTTATTCCCCTTGTCATGACGATAAACATCAGGTGAATATTTTTTGAAAACTTCATCCATCTCTCCATTAGTATAGTGGTAAGCCTAAGATGGAGGACAAAGATGTTTCAAAGGTAAATGAATTTTAGATCCACCATCATTTGATGTTACAACCTTAGATCAAGTGATACGTGTAGATGAAAATCCATTGGCATGGGTTGGTAAATAATTTTTCAACTTTATATTGCATGGCTCTTGATTGTTTATAGCATGCAATTAATTCAATGCTTTTGTTATGGGATTCCAGTTGATTTTTGTACCTAATTATTTTCCCATTTATCTTTGAATGGTTTTGGAGTTCAGATTTGGTGGGAACAGTTGGGGGACATGTTTACCATACTCAGTTGGTTTTATTACTTTGGAAATTTGATTAATACTCCATTTACATCTCCTTATTTCAGCTTTGACTTTCTGGTACAGTTGGGTACAACTCATGTTTCAGCTTGGGAGATTTCCAAAAGCAGTATGCAGGTTCAACGGGCATGGTTGAAATTTATATTTTTGGAAACTTGCATTTCAATATCAGTTGTTGATTTTATTTGTGAAAATTATGGATGCTTGTAAGACCCATTTTGGGAACCATTTTGTTATTGTAATTAATTTACAAACTCATTGTATCCATACAGAATGTTTGCACATTTACTAAGTCCCTCGTTTTGGGCCTTCGTTGTAACTATACTTTGTGGTTACAATTAGGGTGTATGTTGATTACACTAACAAACTGGTTTGCAGAGTGTACCTAGTGATCCTTGTACTTGATGGCAGTTCACTATTTTGGGTATTTCAACATTATGCAGACAATTTATTTCTATCCTATTTGTACTGCAAATTGTGGGGATAGATTATTTTCACTAACAGTTCACTTGATTCAATTTTTGTCTATTCTTGGCACGTTTATTCTAGATCATATTTTGCAGTTGGTTTTACATTTTTACATGGACAATGGACACTAGCCTATTATGGGTAGTTTAGATGTCTTTTATGCTAATTTTTTTGGTGGAATTGTACTATTGGCTTGTGGGTGATCACAGGTAGTCCTATGATGGGCTACCTTGAAACTTGGCCAATTGTATTCAAATTGTATCTTTCAAGATCAATGAGTTCCCCTGATGGATCACTAGTAAGGCTCAATGGACAGTCATATCTACTAATGAGACATTTTCCTATAAGAATCTTGGGTATTGCTTGTAGTTTTTATTACAATCCTTTGTAGGCGTAAGTTCTGGCCACCTTGTCAAGAGTATTTATACAGTGTGATAATGTAATGCACTTTTGTGGCTTCACACAGCTGTGTGATTGGGCCAAATCAAGTTTATTGTGACATTTCTCAAAAGATTTTGCGCTTGATTATAGGCCATAACGATTATTTCTATCATGATGTCCTTATGTGCTTTCATGAGTCATGCAGACAATGGGATTGACAATTTTTGCTTTAAAAAAAGCCTTAGTATCCTTGTAGAGTTTCTCTCACCATAATCCAACAAGTTTCTCGTGTATTACAACTTCACCTACATCTGACCCCAAGTAATTAGACTATGTACTTTTCATGACTTCACCTAAATGACTCCCTAAACTAATTACACTATGGTAGAGCATTCTTCCATGAAAGCTTCACGCTCATGCTCTAAGACACTGTTAGGTTGTGCAAGCACTGTCATATTTACCCATCTTGTTTAAGTTTCCTCCGACCAACTGGTAGGGTGCCATGCGAATGGTAAGTTGTCTTCGTTTTCTAGTTTCTGCATACCCTCAGTCGCAACGCTTGTGCGTAAGAATACTATAATGTCCTCTAAGTTAGCTTGGTGCGCATGTGTCTGAATAACTGAGCATCTGACATAGTGTCCTCTATAATTTTCTTGTCCTCGTTTTCAAAATTAATTTTGGATAATTTATTAGCGTCACAAATTACTTTTTCCAGGATTTTATGCATATAGTTAAAATTTAAACTCGTGGAACAAAATGTGATCTAATGACAAATGTGCCCTTACAAGATTGGCTTGTTAACTAGATATTTAAGTGTATGTGAAATGTAGAAGATAAATGGTGGCTAGTTGTCTAAATTTGTGAAATATAACACCTGTGCTCCATAGTTCTAAATTTTGTTTGGTTGGATTAGGTTCCTGGTTGTGGGTGATCAACACTGCGTACACCATTGATAATTCGTGGTGAACCATAGTTCTATAATTGTCTGTTTGTGTTGGAGTTAGCTTCCTGGTCTGCAAAATAAATAGGGATCTGATCAACACTGCCTTCTGCATAGTTGGGCTAATACAATGTTGTGCAGTCCCAGAAGTATGTACATGAACATAGAATGGTTTATTCCAAGACAAGAAATTACAGAATGGGCGCGGTGGTCAGTCTTTCCTTTAAATTCTCATATGTGTGTTGTTGTGCCTCTCCCAAATAAAATTTTCCTTTTTCTTTCAATAACTCCTTTAGTGACACAATAATCTTAGCATACCCCTTAATAAATTTGCGGGTAATAACCAATATGTCCAAGGAATCCGCGCACTTCACTCTGATTAGTTGGTTCTTCCAAACCCAAAATAAATGCAATTTTGGCTGGGTCTACCAACAATCCTTCTTTATAGATAATGTGTCCAAGAAAAGTACCAAATAGTGTTGTGAAGATACACTTCTTTATTTCAAGGAGATATTGCATTCAACATCAACCTCAAGCAGTAAATTGAGATCCATTCCAATCATTAAATATACATTGTATGAAGTTTGAAATGCCTTGACATCAACCTCAAGCAGTAGAAATCCAGTCTTTAACGGTTAAACAATCCAATCATTAAATTACCTGAGGAAACTAACGAAGTCAAATGCTTGGAAAGAATAATTGCCGTTCATGGCCAAAGGTATAACCGTGTATGCAAAGCATTTCCCTTCGGTTATAAAAGTTATCTTTTCCTGGTCCTCGCATGTGATCCTTACTTGATGATAACATGAAAATCCATCGGTACAAGATTAGATCTCACAGCTTGTAACACCCTCTAGTATCTCTTCGGTAAATAGTGCGGGAAAAGGATCAATGACGCATGAAGCATTCAACACTCTATAGTCAACACAAATCCTTATCATGTCATACTTTTTAATTTTGATAACCAGTTTGAGGGGCTTATTAATCTGCCAGCTCTTCAATGGGCTTAATAATGTCTGACTTCAACATTTTGTCAATTTCATCCTTCACCTTAAGGCGTAGGTTAGGATTCATTTGGTAAGGCCTCTTGTGAACCGATCACGCAGCATCCTTGAGCTTTATTTTCAAAGCCTATTGAAAGGATGAACAGATATGTTAAGCCAAATTTGTGGGATTTCACCTAGTGATGGATGAACACCATTTAAATCATGGTATCCTCTAGGAAACAAATCCTGGAAGTCATGAGGTAACTCAATTATTCTTGCAAATTCTTCCTCAGACCAATAGTCACCAACTATGACCTCGTTCGGTGTGTCTTCATTCTTGATGTTAACCTTATTTTTTTAATAGTGCATGATATGCGAGTGCTTTATCATTTGTAGAATCCAATGCTTCACGCGCATCTTCTGTGCGCTCAATGTTAAGGTCCTCAACCTCTTCATCATCTATAAAATAGATAAGTTTTCCTTTTTCCTTTTTCTTCCATGCGTGTCCCAATAGAGTTTCCTATGATTCCACCTTCTTGTCGTGTGCCTTAGGATCAACCCCTCCACATAATTAAGTCATAAGATCTTCAACATTTTCTTTATCCCCCAATTTGATATGCCTCATAATCTGTAGAGCTTCATGAGTTGGAGTTTATCTAGATATCATAATCAAAAGTATGGGTGATACGTGATACAAATAAGTTAGCTCATGCCAATTTTTTGTTCCTATTTTAGCTCAACATGTATGTACCAAGATGCATGTACCCACACAGTGTAGAGTAAAACTTATGCACCCAAAAGGATGGTGCAAGAGCATCTTGCCCTTTCATTCAATTTCTTTTGTAGTTTTGGATGTGAACTATGGGAGGTGTCTTCCCATCATATTTGCATGGTACAATGTGAAGGAACGTTATCCCAAACAAATTGTGTCAAGAAGGACACTCTTATATGATTGTGTCAACTAATAATAATTATCCTTATGTGTATCCCACCAATGCATTTTTTCCCTCTCAACAAGTATACTAACATATTTTTTCTATCCACATCATTTTACAATTGTTCCTCCATGGTTCGTAAGAATGATTTTGGATTTTCATCTCCAGTGTACTTCAGAAAACTGACATTTCCTAACCACCTGACTGGTCATGGTGCAATCACTCTTTTCACTCTCCCCCAAACCTAAGCAGACCAACCATCTCATAAGTAATATGAGCAATTATCATAAGATCATGTATGATCTCTAATCTATCATAAGTGCACACTTGGTAGTTTCAATTATGGACTACACATCTTCCCATTGAAGTACACCCTCTTTTGATGGTTCTACATTCTCTGGGTCGCGCATCATATCCATGTAGATCCTATTAAGGTCTTCTTCACTAATAGGCTATATGTAAGGCGAAATATTTGGGTAAGTGCACGAAGTTGGGGGGGCCAAAAAGCAGACAAAAACCTGAAAAAAGCAAAATGCGTACGCGTTCTATTATAACGTACAATAACGTTTTAAATTATTAGGTTTGGGATTTACCAAGGCATAACGCGTACGTGTTATAACACATACACATTATGCCTGACTATAAAACAAAAAAAGAGGCCCGAGCCTCTATCATTTTATCTCCCTCAAACGTGAGTTCCAGAGCTTAACCATGCCCTCGTGTTTTTTCATTCAGCTAGATCTAAAGCTCAAAGGATCATTTATGGATCGCCGGGAAGATCTGAATCGACGATGGCACCACGGAGAAGAGGTAAGAACAATTCTTTTCTCAAAATTACATTTAAATATGATAATTATAGATTAAAATTTGAATTGAATACATATTTTTTGTTGTTACAGTTAGAGGTCGAGGGAATCAACCACAACCAAACCCTGTTATTCCTGTCATCCCTCCCGACACTCCCATAATTTCTCAACATCCCTCGGGTAGTCAAGAAGATTTAGTAGCCCACATAGTTGAAAACAAAATTGAAATTGAGGATTTAATCAAAACAATGAGGGATTCACAATCTACAAACCCCCACCATGCCTCTCTTGCAAACACATTGGAGGCATTACTTGTTCAAATTGATGCGGCAACAGGGAAAATTGATCATTGGACAACTTACAAAGAGGGTTGTAGGGTTTATTATTCCAAAAAATTGTCATATGTGGATGTAAAGAAAAAATAAATTTCAAAAGACCTCATATGCGCCTTATTCACGGACCCCCGCACTAATTTTCATGTTCCGTTGTCATGTAAACAATTTCCCATCCATTGGTGCAATAATAATTTGATTAAAAATAATTTTTGGGACCGATGGTGGATGGTGTTTGATTTTCCACCTTGTAATAACAACGAGGTGCCACTATACTTTCTGAGGAAACTCTATTGCGAGTTTATCCTCAACGAGATCCCAAATTATTTTGATTTCTGAGATTTCCAGGGCTGAGGAAAAGGATCTGCACAGGATCGACCAGGTGCACAACGTGCACCTATTCAACAAGGTAGATTCCCCACACAAAAGCCCCCTCACCCTGAGATTTTCCCTCAAGAAGTGAAGGAGATAGTAGAGATTGATACAATCCATTCGCTTCAGGGGATATATGTGACCCTTGTTCGACATACAAGGGATATTTCTGAGCCAGATGCTCATGGAGGTACACAAAGTATTCCCTCAGGGAGTACTAGCATGAGGCCACATTTTTTCTCGTCATGTGGTAGCATATGTTTGGGGCCCAAGGAGGACAATACTTTCATGTGTACTGATTTTGGTGCACCTGGTGCTAGGGATGAACATGATAATGTCACTATGTCAGATGTCCTTTTGAGTGAGACATTTGGATTACATTCATCGGCGTCACCTTCGCAGGTAAATTTGTTATGTTTTGTTATGTGTGTTACAAAATTTTTGGAGTACCTGATTTACTTATATATGTTAAATTTTTGAAATAATTGTATTTGTACATGTACATGCATTGATATTATAGCGCGTGGGAGGCACATCTTCATCCCGACCACAAGCGGCGAGCACCATGCATACACATACATTCACAGAGGTAATTTAGAATGTTAATTATGTAAAATTTTCACATACATGTGTGTGTGTGTGTGTGTGTGTGTGTGTGTGTGTGTGTGTGTATTAGTTTTGAAGTCAAATATATGTATGTTCTTGTATGTCCATCTAACTCACGTGATATACATGTTTGATAAAGATGTTGACTTCACTAGACACCCCACCATCTCTGCGACAAGTAGATAAAGGTGTTGCCGCTGTGATTTCATTTGCGCAGCAACTCACTGAGGTATTCAAACAACATGTAAATTTTGTTAAATTTCTCGTGTAATTCATATTATGTTAAATTACATGTTAGTAATGTCTTTCATTGTAGAATTATTAAATTATGTTAATAATGTCCTTCATTGTGTGTATACAGGAGTTACCTGCGACAGGGCGCAGCCCTGTTCATTTGATTCACAGGCGTGGCGGGGTAAAAACAATAGTTCTATATTGATAAAATTAGTTAAAATATTGTCATTATGTAGATACATGTACTTAGCTCTATTTTCACTAATTCTGATGTTATATTTTCTGATCTTATGTGTATGTAGGGAACTTCAACCCCCTCCATTTTGACTTCAAGGGCACGAACTCCTCCATCTCGTCATCTTCATACCTCCGTTCGTATTGCAGGAGCTGCCAATGACTCATCTAAGCGTGAGATGCAAATTCGGCGTGATCGATAACTTGTGGTAAGTTTGTGTATTTATGTAAATACTTTCATTCTAGCATGGTCTTAAATACATGTTGAAAACATATATAAATTAAGTTTTGACAAAAAAACATTGTTTGCATTTACAGGCTCATCTACAGGCGAGTATTCAGCGGAAGAGGACTCGAAGCATGGGCTCAGATGATCCAAAGTCATCTCATGGATCTCCATCTTCGCCTAAGGGAGGGCCTTCTTCGAGCAAGGCCAAGAGAGGGATAGATTTTGATGAGTAGGAAATATATATGTCTTACATGACATTGTTTTTGTATGCCTATGTGCATGGCATTGTATGTAAGCCTATATGGCATTTGAACTTGATGGTATATGACCTATTTGGGCATTTTTGTATTTATTATGCACATTAAAATACTATTTGGAACTTGATAATTTTGTATGAGACCTTACATTTCTGAGATTATTTTCACATGAATCTAATATGATGTGCACTTGACAATATTTAAGACATTATGGATTATTTTTTCATTTATTGGTGATGTACATGTACTAGCATTTTCAATGTATAATATGCATCAAACTTTGGAAATTAATATTTATATAATGTATGTATATAAAGAGTTACCTAATCTGAGTAATTATTCATTCAATTTATCAATGTGTATATGTGTATTTACCTTACTTGCGCTTCTTCTTGCTCATGGTCTCTTTGTACTGGTTCCTATCTTATCATGCACTTACTACATTCTTCTATGCTTCGTAGTCTTCTCCCCTGTTAAAACACCCGACAGTCGTCACAATTTGATGCCTTTCATCTGTTGATATTTTGAGAATGTCTCTCCATATACATTACTCCAATGCTTGAGAATGTCTCCAGATGCAATGACATTCTGATTCAGACACTCAATGATTCTTGATTGTCTAATCCTGTCCAATTCATGTTACTACCTTTAAATCTGTAGGCATTTCAAGTTATTTGGAAATCACATCACACCCTTCACTAGGCTTGATGACTACCCATATCCTTTTTAAGGCACTTTTGAAAGCATCCATGGGTTTATCATAACATAAATTATCAATGAATGGAAGGTCACTAAGCCGTAGGCCAGCTGACTCCCATCCAGAACTAAACAAGAAAGATTTACTAGGCGATTGATAACTCCCATGTGTTCTTAGACATACCCCTATCAAATTCATTCTTAAGCCAATCTAGTCATTCAGGGCTCTTAAGTGACTACGCCTAGATGGGGTAGCCCTACACTGACTCAGACTGCACTATTTCACGCATTTACAAACAATAGGACAGCGAGAGAACCGGATGGAGACAGAGAAAACCACGAGATTATTTCATAGAGGGCCCCGACATGGAGCTCTCGGATCTGACGAGACGTCTCTAGGTGCCACGGAGTCTGAGAAATCACATGTCGAAGATATGGCGTGTTTGGGCCTCAGGGCTCTTAAGCGACTACGCCCAGACGAGGTAGCCCGAAAGCACAGGGAGCATAGGGAACCAAATAAAATCCTCCACTAGCATTCACTAGGCCACCCTAACTTGTTGGCATAGTTGGTTCAGTCCCCACAAACTTCTGTTTGCAAAATACAACATCTGGAAGCCTTACATTGACTTAGACTACACTATTTCGCGTGTTTACAAACAATAGGACAACGAGAGAAACGTATAGAGATAGAGAAAACCATGAGAGGATTGGGCCCCAATGTGGAGCTCTTGGATCTGACGAGACGTCTCTAGGTGCCACGGTGTCTGAGAAATCACATGTCAAAGATATGGCATGTTTGGGCCTCAGGGCTCTTAAGCGACTACGCTCGGATGGGGTAGCCCGAAAGCACGGGGAGCATAGGGAACCAAAATGAAGCCTCCAATAGCATTCACCAGGCCACCCTGATGTGTTGGCATAGTTGGTTTGGTCCCACGAGCTTCCATTTGCAAACTACAGCCTCTAGAAGCCCTACACTGACTTAGACTGCACTATTTCGCACGTTTACAAACAATAGGACAACGAGAGAACCAGATGGAGACAGAGAAAACCATGAGAGGATTTCATAGAGGGCCCTGACATGGAGCTCTCAGATCTGATGAGACATCTCTAGGTGCCACGGAGTCTGAGAAATCACATGTCGAAGATATGGCGTGTTTGGGCCTCAGGGCTCTTAAGCGACTACGCCCGGACGGGGTAGCCTGAAAGCACGGGGAGCATAGGGAACCAAAATGAAGCCTCCACTAGTATTCACCAAGACACCCTGACATGTTGGCATAGTTGGTTTGGTCCCACGAGCTTCTGTTTGCAAACTACAACCTCTGGCAGCCCTACACTGACTCAGACTGCACTATTTCGCGTGTTTACAAACAATAGGACAGTGAGAGAACCAGATGGAGACGGAGAAAACCATGAGAGGATTTCATAGATGGCCTCGACATGGAGCTCTTGGATCTAATGAGATGTCTCTAGGTGCCATGGAGTCTGAGAAATCACATGTCGAAGATATGGCATGTTTGGGCCTCAGGGCTCTTAAGCAACAAAGCCCGGACGAGGTAGCCCGAAAGCACGGGGAGCATAGGGAACAAAAATGAAGCCTCCACTAGCATTCACCAGGCCACCCTAATGTGTTGGCATAGTTGGTTTGGTCCCATGAGCTTCCGTTTGCAAACTACAGCCTCTGGCAACCCTACACTGACTCAGACTGCACTATTTCTCGCGTTTACAAACAATAGGACAGTGAGAGAACCAGATGGAGATGGAGAAAACCACGAGAGGATTTCATAGAGGGCCTTGACATGGAGCTCTCAGATCTGATGAGATGTCTCTAGGTGCCACGGAGTCTGAGAAATCACATGTCGAAGATATGGCATGTTTGGGCCTCAGGGCTCTTAAGCGACTACGCCCGGACGGGGTAGCCCGAAAGCACGGGGAGCATAGGGAACCAAAAATGAAGCCTCCAATAGCATTCACCAGGCCACCCAAATGTTGGCATAGTTGGTTTGGTCCCACAAGCTTCCGTTTGCAAACTACAGCCTCTGGCAGCCCTACACTGACTCAGACTGCACTATTTCTCATTTTACAAACAATAGGACAACGAGAGAACCAGATGGAGATGGAGAAAACCACGAGAGGATTTCATAGAGGGCCCTGACATGGAGCTCTTAGATCTGACAAGACATCTCTAGGTGCCACGGAGTCTGAGAAATCACATGTCGAAGATATGGCGTGTTTGGGCCTCAGGGCTCTTAAGCGACTACGCCCGGACGGGGTAGCCCTAGATGCACGGGGAGCATAGGGAAACGGAAGTTCGTGGGACCAATAGACTACGCCAACACATCGGTGTGTTCTGGTGAACTCTAGTGGAGGCTTCTTTTTGGTTCCCTGTGCTCTCCGTGCTTTTGGGATACCCCATCTGGGTGTAGTTGCTTAAAAACCCTGAGGCCCAAACACGCCATATCTTCGACATGTGATTGCTCAAACTCCGTGGCACCTAGAGACATATCGTCAGATCTAAGAGCTCCATGTTGGGGACCTTTACGAAATTCCCTCGCGGTTTTCTCTTCCTCCATCTGGTTCTCTCACTGTCTTATTGTTTGTAAACGCACGAAATAGTGCAGTCTAAGTCAGTGTAGGGCTACCAGATGCTGTAGTTTGCAAACAGAAGCTCATGGGACCAAACCAACTATGCCAACACATCAGGGTGGCTTGGTGAACACTATTGGAGGTTTCATTTTGGTTCCCTATGCTCCCCGTGCTTTCAGGCTACCCCGTCCGGGCATAGTCGCTTAAGAGCCCTGAGGCCCAAACACGCCATATCTTCGACATGTGATTTCTCAGACTCCATGGCACCTAGAGATGTCTCGTTAGATCTGAGAGCTCCACATTGAATCCCTCTATGAAATCCTCTTGTGGTTTTCTCTGTCTCCATCTAATTCTCTCGTTGTCCTATTGTTTGCAAACACGAGAAATAGTGCAGTCTGAGTCAGTGTAGGGCTGCCAGAGGCTGTAGTTTGCAAACGGAAGTTCGTGGGACCGAACCAACTACACCAACACATCAGGGTGGCCTGGTGAATGCTAGTGGAGGCTTCATTTTGGTTCCCTACGCTCCCCGTGCTTTCAGGCTACCCCGTCCGGGCGTAGTCGCTTAAGAGCCCTGAGGCCCAAACACGCCATATCTTCGACATGTGATTTCTCAGACTCCGTGGCACCTAGAGATGTCTCATTAGATCCAAGAGCTCCATGTTGGGGCCCTCTACAAAATTTTCTCATGGTTTTCTCCATCTCCATCTGGTTCTCTCGCTGTCCTATTGTTTGCAAACGCGAGAAATAGTGCAGTCTGAGTCAGTGTAGGGCTGCCAGAGGCTGTAGTTTGCAAACGGAAGCTTGTGGGACCAAACCAACTATGCCAACACATCAGGGTGGCCTGGTGAATGCTAGTGGAGGCTTCATTTTGGTTCCCTATGCTCCCCGTGCTTTCGGGCTACCTCGTCCGGGCGTAGTCGCTTAAGAGCCCTGAGGCCCAAACACGCCATATCTTCGACATGTGATTTCTCAGACTCCGTGGCACCTAGAGATGTCTCATCAGATCTGAGAGCTCCATGTTGGGGCCCTCTACGAAATCCTCTCGCGGTTTTCTCCATCTCCATCTGGTTCTCTCACTGTCCTATTGTTTGTAAACGCGAGAAATAGTGCAGTCTGAGTCAGTGTAGGGCTGCCAGAGGCTGTAGTTTGCAAACAGGAAGCTCGTGGGACCAAGCCAACTATGCCAACACATGTCACAGTGGCCTAGTGAATGCTAGTGGAGGCTTTTTTTTGGTTCCCTACGCTCCCTGTGCTTTCGGGCTACCTCGTCCGGGCGTAGTCGCTTAAGAGCCATGAGGCCCAAACACGCCATATCTTCGACATGTGATTTCTTAGACTCCGTGGCACCTAGAGATGTATCTTCAGATCCAAGAGATCCATGTTGGGGCCCTCTACGAAATCTTCTCATGGTTTTCTCCGTCTCCATCTGGTTCTCTCGTTGTCCTATTGTTTGCAAACGCGAGAAATAGTGCAGTCTGAGTCAGTGTAGGGCTGCTAGAGGCTGTAGTTTGCAAACGGAAGCTCATGGGACCAAACCAACTATGCCAACACATCAGGGTGGCCTGGTGAATGCTATTGGAGGCTTCATTTTGGTTCCCTATGCTCCCCGTGCTTTCGGGCTACCTCGTCCGGGCGTAGTCGCTTAAGAGCCCTGAGGCCCAAACACGCCATATCTTCGACATGTGATTTCTCAGACTCCGTGGCACCTAGAGATGTCTCGTCAGATCTGAGAGCTCCATTTGGGGCCCTCTACAAAATCCTCTCATGGTTTTCTCCGTCTCCATCTGGTTCTCTCGCTATCCTATTGTTTGCAAATGTGAGAAATAGTGCAGTTTAAGTCAGTGTAGGGCTGCCAGAGGCTATAGTTTACAAACAGAAGCTCATGGGACCAAACCAACTATGCCAACACATCAGGGTGGCCTAGTGAATATGCTATTGGAGGCTTCTTTTTGGTTCCCTACACTCCCCGTGCTTTCGGGCTACCCCGTCCGGGCGTAGTCGCTTAAGAGCCCTGAGGCCCAAACACGCCATATCTTCGACATGTGATTTCTCAGACTCCGTGGCACCTAGAGATGTCTCGTTAGATCCAAGAGCTCCATGTCAGGGCCCTCTACGAAATCCTCTCACGGTTTTCTCCATCTCCATCCGGTTCTCTCGTTGTCCTATTGTTTGTAAACGCGAGAAATAGTGCAGTCTAAGTCAGTGTAGGGCTGCTAGATGTTGTATTTTACAAACAGAAGCTCATGGGACCAAACCAACTACGCCAACACATCGGGGTGGCCTGGTGAATGCTAGTGGAGGCTTCATTTTGGTTCCCTATGCTCCCCGTGCTTTCGGGCTACCCCGTCCAGGCGTAGTCGCTTAAGAGCCCTGAGGCCCAAACACGCCATATCTTCGACATGTGATTTCTCAGACTCCGTGGCACCTAGAGATGTCTCGTCAGATCCAAGAGCTCCATGTTGCGGCCCTCTACGAAATCCTCTCATGGTTTTCTCCATCTCCATCCGGTTCTCTCGTTGTGCTATTGTTTGTAAACACATGAAATAGTGCAGTCTGAGTCAGTGTAGGGCTGCCAGATGCTGTATTTTGCAAACAGAAGCTCGTGGGACCAAACCAACTACACCAACACGTAAGGGTGGCCTGGTGAACACTAGTGGAGGCTTCATTTTGGTTCCCTACACTCCCCGTGCTTTCAGGCTACCTCATTTGGGCGTAGTCGCTTAAGAGCCCTGAGGCCCAAACACGCCATATCTTCGACATGTGATTTCTCAGACTCTGTGGCACCTAGAGATGTCTTGTCAGATCCAAGAGCTCCATGTCGGGGCCCTCTACGAAATCTCATGGTTTTCTCCCTCTCCATCTGGTTCTCTCGCTGTCCTATTGTTTGTAAATGCGAGAAATAGTGCAGTCTGAGTCAGTGTAGGGCTGCCAGAGGCTGTAGTTTGCAAACGGAAGCTCGTGGGACCGAACCAACTACGCCAACATGTCAGGGTGGCCTGGTGAATGCTAGTGGAGGCTTCATTTTGGTTCCCTACGCTCCCTGTGCTTTCAGGCTACCTCGTCCGGGCTACGAAAGCCTCTCGTGGTTTTCTCCATCTCCATTCAGACTGAGTCAGTGTAAGGTTGTCCATTGCCAATCACCTGAATAATATAGGTGGTTCATACAATATAGGTGGTGAAATGAGAATTTTAATAAGATATTTTTACAATATAGGTGGTGAAATGAGAATTTTGTTTGTTGTTCCTTTCTAATATTTAATTTTTCTTGGCCTCACTTGGCTTCGAGAATAATAAATTCTCTACTGACAGTGCCAACCACATGAAGGTGGAATATTTTTTGGCACCACTAACCTACATAAACATGTTAGTAAGCAATTAAATAGAATTTTAAATCATACAAAATTTAAACAAAATCATTTAAGTAAATATTCAAATTAAATTCATGAAGAACATACCTTTGCAAATTCAATCCAATGAACCGCAAGGATCAACTCTATTCTTGACAGTAGCAAGAATTGCTTCATGATCTGATTCACGAACCTTCCACAGATTTTTGTTTGATGGCCGACCTCGATATTTGATCAATTTAATATTTGTTGCAAGGACCAAATGTGAATAGTGAAGTATCTTCCGATGTACTTCATAGTCTTCAAACAACCAAATGTTTGATTTTTTGATAGGATATCGTCGAAGCCAAGTTCCAGTGACTACCACTGATCCAGTGGGATACTCAAGGTCTTCACCATCAATGACTGTGGAAGTCAATTTTTTTCCCCTCTACACAACGAGATAAGAAGTAGTTTGTTCCCTCTTCGTTAAATTCCATCGCAATAACTACAAAAACGTGCCCTATGTATCACAAAGTAAAACTGTTCAGTCAATTTATAAATACATTAAGAGTTGACCATTTAATAATTTATAAATCTAAAACATGGCATGTACATATATGTATGTACCTTGTTGCACTAAATCAGAGACTTGGTCAAAGTCAGGTGATGTTGTCATTTGATCTGAAGACCCTGCAAGTTGTAATGCTCATGGAACTTGATGTGTGTCGAGTGGAATTAGAGGTCTACAAGTCCACTCATCCACCCACTGCTGTGACTCACATTCATTCCACACAAAATCAATGCATGATATACAAAAACATGTCATGCACCTAGTATAAATAGTCCAAGCATTTGCATCTGAACTACGGAATGAGTGCATATCACTTGATCCTGCAACTGTCATACAATCTTCAAAGTTTGTCAGATGTTGTTGCTCTATCAACCAAAAATATCTATGAACCATTGATCTCTCTTGAGATTCATGGCCCATATTCTTGACACACCAATCAACAATGCTTTTTGCATCTGTAAATTTAGCACCATCCTTGAACTTTAACTCTTCTCTTGCAAGTGCTCTTTTCACACATGCTCCTGCACCATCATGCTCTCCTTTTCCATGCCCTGCCTCAGTAAAACTCCAGATATGTTGTACATTTGTTTCTTTGTGCATCCTGCTTAGCCAATAAAACATCCGTGCATTCTTGAATTGTGATGTGCAGTTGTCCGACCAAATGTAATGTTGATCGAAACTAATGTTCCTCTCATTCAAGTTCACATAAAACACCTGGAAACACCCTTGTACATATTCTGTAGAATGTGTCCGATCATCACTGATGTAGAAATGATACTCTCTCAATATTTTTCGATCTTGCTCAGTGCTTTCAGGAGAGTGCATGAATGTTATATGCACGAAAATAGAAACTTGCACTGAGTTATAATATTGAGACTGAACCTCCATTTGTGGCTGCAATGTGTAATTCTCTGCGAAGTCAACTACTGAAACAATAGTACCAAGTGGGAATGTGTCCTTTCTTAACTTGAATTGTTCATCCAACCATCGAGCTCTATGTGTGTGCCTTGCATACTCATAAAAAATTTCCTCTCTGAATTTGACCATATATTCTGATACAGGTAATTGTTTTGTAACAAGCTCACACCTCTTAGATTCTTTTCCATCTTTTAATTGATATGCCACTGATTTATATTTGGTGAAATCAACCAATTATTTTCCTATTGAAGATGTACTCTCCTCGTGGATACAAATTTTCAGATTTGGCAAGCCACTGCATACATTGCACGTTCCATCCAAACATGCTTTGTTATAAAAAAAATTGTCTTGTTGATTTTTCACAAAATATTGTCAGAATAAATTCCCTTGAAGATTTTTGTGGGACATTTATTCCACACTCCTGCAACATGATGTCAGTATGCAAAACACTACGTATTTGACAAAAAACATCATAATGCATTGAAAATTCAACATGATGCCTGCAACAACAAGTGGTACATGAGTGATTGATTTTCACATAAAAGGGTTTGTTCATTTCAAAGAATCTTTGGCTAATGTTAATTTGTGGATTTTCATTTTTAAACTTAGAGAACATTTCTGTTTGAGTCATATCTAAGAAATGTTTTGCACACAATTCACGATTACGAGAACCTATTCTTCTTTTTACTGTATCTCTTCTATTCGGTGACACCCTTGTGTTCTCATTCCAAAATTTTACAATTAATTCTTTTAGAATATCAGATGTATTCTTGTCTTTTCGTGGAAGTCTGCTAGAGAAATCCCAATAGTCAGTGTTATTGACTGACTCAAGACGTTTACGTCTCTCTATTGCTTTCATTAGTGTTTTTCTGTTTAGCTTCAAAGCACTGCTTGTTTTTCTAATCAAGCGTTTATTAACTGTTTTATCACTTACTATACAATTAGTTAGTGCACGTCGTGTAGCATTACTATCTTTGGTGCATCTTTTGCCACCTACAGCTTGGTATGCTTTATGTATGTTTTCAACAATTGACACATTTTGATCAACAACATTAGATGTTCTTAACCCCAGGGTCTTCATTATAGGTCTCATCTTAATTAACTTCATCAATGAAACAAATAATTGACATCTTTGTGCGTCATTTAAATTCTCAAAGTAATTATCCCAAATTCCACTAGCTTTTCTTCTCGCATTTCTTTCAGACATTTTTTTAGGCATTGGTTTTATAATGTTTTCATCAATTTCAATTAAGTGAATTGGTTTTCTTCGCGAAATGGAAGGAGGTGTTCTTAGAGGTGAAGATTCATTTACAAGGTTACTTTCTTCATTCAGTGTTTTCATACAAATTTCGGGGTTAACATTTGGATTCTCAAGTAAGGGTTCAACAATTGGATTCATATCAATTTCTTCATCCATACCAACATTATCATTCAATTCAATATCATTATTCATTGCAAAATCATTATTCTCTACATTTTCATTATGTATTTCATCCCAATTTTCTAATACATTAGCTACATTTGATATAGCGGATGTACCTTGCCCTGCTCGAAGTTTTTGCATTCTCTTCAATTTCTTTATTCTCTTCTCTTCCAATTGCTCCAGTGTCTTATTCTTGACTTTCCTCTTGTCCTTAGCTCGACGTTTATCACCCATGATTAGAAAAAATCAACTAGTGGGGTAGGGGACAAAATGAAATACTAAAAAATCGTGCAAGAATGTAGAGAATATTGCAGACAAAACAAAATGTTTGCAGAATTCCCGTGAAAGAGATGAAAGGGACGTTGGGGGGCCACAAGATATAAAACAAAGCAAAATGTGTACGCATTTTTTGTTTTCTCTTTTCCCAAGCCATGCCTCAAGGCTTGGGATCCGGTTTGGATCCCCAAGCCTGAGGCATGGACCTGCACAAACACAACAAACAACGAGTTTTTACAAGAAAATGTAAAAATGACACTTCCTCTATGATAAATCAAAATAAAACAATCGATCCATTTTAAAAAATTATACCATGACGTAGAGCAGAGTCTCTTCTTTCTTAAAATATAATTTTCCAAATTTTCTGACTAATATAAGGTATCCATATTATTTATTTTCTAACTATGCCTTTTTATAGCTATTTTTTGAAGTGTAAATATGTCTATCTTTCATGGTGTATCTTTTTTTTGGGTGATCGAAAATTAAAAAAAATATACTAGCCCAAACTAGGCATAATTCTATACATATTCAAAAAAAAATCTAATTTTCGATATTTTTTGAGGTAGTTAGGGGGGGGGGGGCACGGTCGGAGCTCCGTTATTTTTCAAAACATAAAATTTTTGTACTAGAAAAATCATAAATAAAAAAATATTCGCTAAAAAAATCTTTAAAAAATGGAGCCCAAACTAGATGCTCCTAGCTATCTTTCTACCAAAGGGTTTTCAAAAATACTAAATGGTGCTCAAAAAATGGTGGGGGGCACGAAAGTCACTCTATTATGTTTTTTAACAAAAACAGGAGCATCTATTGGTATTTTGGTTGTTTGACCCACTTAAACTTGCCTGTTTTCAATAAAATTTAGTAGCTTAGAAACTAGACTCAAAATGCTACGATTCATATTTCTACAACATCTTCCAATTTTGAGTGTAACTATTTCGAAAAACTCGTACAAGTTGAAGTTTTTTTTTCCAGAAAAATGCATCCACTTAAGACCCCCTTTTGGCCCCCCAGATTGGTGCACTTACCCATAAAGGTAGGACCTTGCTCCCTGAAATTCTCTCATTGTTTGAATACATGATTGCAACTACCATAAACGTAAGGATGACCAAATATGAAATAAAAAAAGAGAAATAACATTGGGACCTGTTATCCTGTAAAATTGGCAAGGGAAATTTTACAGATAACCATACCGAAATTTTGTTCCGATCCCTCGTCGGGGATCCCTTTCATTCGGAACGTTGCAAAATCCCTTCCCGGGAAATATGGTTTTCCGAACTTAGTCGTTTTTGGTGTTTTTGGTCAAGCGCATAGAATGACTATGAAACATCAACTTTTGATGCGCCCCCTTTAAAGCCTTTGGCGCATGCTTTCTGGTGTCAGCAGGCATTTTAGTGCGCCTCTTTATGTTGAGGCTTCCCTGCGTGCGCCAAGGCGCATGCGCCTTCCTGTCGACAGAATTTTTGTTGCGCCTCTTTTTGGTGTGCTAAAGGCGCACATATTACTCTGTTAACACCACTTCCGGTGCGCCATAGGCGCACATATATTTGTGTTGAAAAGTCTTTCAGCGCGCCAAAGGGCGCATGTTTTCTCATGTCGACAGCTCATTTGGTTCACCCCTTTAAAAAGTTGGTGGCGCATTTATTGCTGCCTCGCCTATATATAGGTGCGTCTGCGCTGTCATTGTCACTCTTGCAAAACACGTGACTATTTTCATTATTTTCTCTGACCCTATCAGTGCACCTGCCTTGTCACTTTCGATTGCGTTGTGGACCTGTTCTCATACTTTTTCATCATTTATATCCGGGTAAGTGGCCTTCTACCCTTCGTGTGTTTTGTTTTTGTGGTTTTTGGCTGTTTGTGGGTGTGTTTTGGATTGAAAAGAAAGATAAAATTCATGAATTTACTTCCTTCCCCCCTACTGTCTTTCCACATTTCCTCCTCCTCTTTCCAGATCTGTTGGTAGAGGAAGCTCTGTCCTAAAAAATAATAGCTTGGAACCCCTTTTGGTATAGCACCTCTTCATATCCCACAATGAAGCTTGCAGAAGAAGCTTAGCCATATGGAAACTCTCTGAAGAATCAAGCCTTAAAAAGGAAACTACATTTTCCTTCTCCTTTGGCACATTGGCATTCCATGCAACATCAAAAATAGTTGCGCCCTTGGCGCACCTGTCGCCCATGTTACACAAAGAGCAGCCGCGCCAATGGCGTGCATTCCTTGCCTGCTACATCATAAAAAGATGCGCCCTCATGGTGCACTTCCCTCACATGCTGCAAATGCCTCCCATGCACCCCTTGGCGCGTCAAAATTGGATGCAACATAAAGAATTCCTGCGCCCTTTGGCGCACCCAGCATCCATGTAACAGTCTCTTTCTATGCGCCAAATGCAAAGCTGTACAAGGCGCAGGCGCGTCCCTCATCGCAGCAACATTGTGTCATGCGGACCCTTCATGCGCCGCGCCAATTCCCTTAAGCACGCAAAATGCACATGTTACATAAACCCTATATGCGCCATTTGGCACACCGATGTTCCGTGCAACATGAAAGATCCATGCGCCATAGACGCATCCTGTTCCCGTGCAACACAAAGTTTTCATGCACCTTTTACAAAATACATCCATATGGTGCAGGCGCACTTGTCCTTACAACAACACAGAATGCATCCTGCAGTGTCTACGCGCCATGCACCCTTTGGCGCTGATTTAACCCTTGCAACAGTCCTTTCCTATGCGCCTTACCTATTTAGCTCTGCAAATTGCAATATCTGTGCGCCATGTGCCCCAAGGCCTCAAAATTGCTAACTCTTTCTTCTGTCAGCATTTCAATGGAAAATCAAGCAGCTGACACGGCTTTCTTCGATTGGGTTTCACGTCTTATTCTTGCAGATCAGCAGCTAAGCTCAGAAGAACATATGTCAACATCAAGCAAGAGATCTACCAAATCCAAAGGCAAGGCCAAGCTCACAGAAGAAGAAATGAAATATAAATATCAGAGGGTCAGAATGCCCGATTCCCAGGCCGAGTGTGACCTGGACATCAGAGACTCAGAGTTGGGTCATATTGATTTGGAGGAATTCTGGGTCAGGACTCAGAAAGTTACAAGAAGTCCATGGATGGACAAGCTGATAGGCAGTGCCCTGCACTTTGCTGGGGGAATCCCAGTCAACGCCGTTAACAATGAATTCATGATGGTGGTTGCCCGGTGCTATAATAAAGACACAAGGTGTGTCGTAAATGAGAAGGGCGAGGTCGTAATCAACCTCACTGCCCACCACTTTGAGATAATACTCGGCATTCCTCATCACCGGCACTTTGTGGCCGTCAGCCAAGACGATTGCATCAAGGCATGGGACGACAATGAAGATCAGTGCATGCAGCTGATGAACGAAGTCTATCTGAAAAACAAAAAGGTAGTGACCCGTTGGCCACAAATCATTCACCGCAGTGATTTTTCAGAGGAGCTCAGTGACACCATTTCCTGAGCAGGGTGTTTGGGCTTCCTGATGCCCACTATTTCCACAAATGGATGCTGTGATACCTTGAAACCATGAACAAAAATGTGCCTGATCAACGCTTCGAATGGGCAAAAATTATAAGCAGCACGATATCAGAACAACTGCAACAATTCCCCACAACGGGAAGATTCTACATGAATTCCTATGTTGTTTATGCTGCAGCTTCTGAAAGGGACTATCCAGCTCTGATGCGGAGTGGGGTTTGGCCCCAGGTCAAAATCTATGAGTACTATCCAGAATTGAAGCTGGAAAATAGCATCCCTCAATTTACAAAGATCAACGATGCATTTTTCTACTTCATCATCTGCCTGTTGAGGCCAAATATGACTTACGGTCGCACGACCAAGAGCATAGTGACAGCCACTAAGAAATGGGGGCCTTGTTCACCCAATTCCCCACGTTCACCTATCTGAGGGCAGCTAACTTCTTGGGAGAGCCAACTAGACTGCCAAGGTATGCTGGGCCCAAGTTGATTCTGCTAGAGCTGTCAAGACAGCTAATCACCTACCATGAGAAGTGCCTCAAAAGAAAGAAGGGTGGAACTCCTTTCCCCCTCACAGTGGGTAGATATACATGTCTTTCTCATCACAAGGCAAAAGACATGTTTGCAGAGCTGGAGCTGCTCAATCTGAAACATGACTTCCCAGCAAGGCCTACCTTCGACCCGAGGAATTGTCTGCCTAGGGCTAAGCTCGATCCAATCCACATCCCTCAGATCGAGGATATTTACATTGACCTATATCATGAGGTGGAGCTTAGGAGGAAGGACCATTCTCGATTGGCCTTGGCAGAAATCATCCAGTACGGGGTAGCCATCATCCCCAAAGGCTACCAAACTGTTGAAGAGGAAGTGGATCAAGTATATCTTGATACAGGTGGGGACGATTGGCCTTTTGCGGCAGTTGATAGAACCAAAGCTTCTCAGAAAATTGAGGAAAGGGTCAAGGAAACTCTGCGCAGAACAGAGCATTGGTGCCAAATGAACGGACTCATCTACCTCGGAGTCGATTTCACAACCTCTCTGTTGGGCAACGCACCTCCTAGATCAAAACAGCAGCCTAAAGGCAAAGGAAAAGATAAAGAGGGTGAATCCAACACTACTCAGGAAGAAGCTCCAGCAAGTCCTCCTTCCGCTGCACCAAAACAGGTTGTAACTCTGGCTCCTCCAGAGAAAGAAGCAGAAGAGGATGTTCTAATAGGCCCATCCACTCAGGATGTCGGCACTGATGCAACTACCGAGGTCCCTTCTATCCCTTCTTCTTCTTCCCCTTCCCCTCCTCGTGTGACTCAAGCGACCATTCCTTTGGTCGTGTCCTCTCCCCCTTCTTCTACTGTTCCTCCCGCTTCTTCGTCCATCTTCTCTTCTCTTGCGGATCTGTCCCCCTCCATTTCTTCCCTCATCTCTGAGCTCCCTTCCCTTCCTATGTCTTCCTCTCCTGTAGTATCTCTTCCTCCCGTGAGCACTTCTTCGGCCTCCCTCTTGATGCCGCCCCCAAGTGTCTCCACTTTTTTCCCTTATACTACTGCAGCTGCCCCCTTCTCTGTTTCCGACCCTTCTCCCATAAGTCCAGCCTGGATCTCCCAGCACTTAAGTCAGCAGAAAAGGAAAGTTCCCATCGCTCCGATGGACTTTTCCGTAATCCCGTCCAAAGGGGCAAAGAAGCAGAAGCCTGTCACATGCTTCTCTCAGAGTGCTTCGGGAGAGAGGGTAATGGAGATCGCATACCCCAATCCCCTCAAGGATAAAAAGGATCTGTCTCCTATAGATTACACAGTGACTCAGGTCACAATGGGTACGTCTTCTGAAAGCCTTTAGGGAGAGGCCCTATCTGCAGTCGACACCCTCTGCAAGAAGCTTCAAGAAACAAAAGAAGAGAAAAGCTACTGAAAGAGCAAAAAAAACATCTACTCCAAGCTTACAAAAGATGGGCATTGCACCTCCCACAAATGCCGCCGAGACTCCTGAGCCTCTGAGCCAGGATAAAATTAATGAATATGCAAAGATCGGTGAGCAGGGTATGGCAGTTTCCGCTTGGAGGAGCCAGATCCTCAAAGACAGTGAAAGAGTGATCGCCAAGTTCTCTGATTTATATCTAAACATCAAAAAGGTGAATAAAGAGCTCCAAGCATTAGCAGGACCCATATCAGAAGAGCTGGACCATGCTAGGCTGCAGCATGAGACCTTTCAACAAATGTTCAATTGTTCAGTAGAAGATCTGGTCAAGTTCGGCGTCTTCGGCCATCCCAGGGCCCTCAATAAAGTCATTTCCACTCTGGACTACCGGATGGATCAACTAGAGTTTGTCCTTGAAAAAATCAATAAGGTAAAGGAAGAAGCCCTGGACACGATGCACCAAATGGAACAAATCATTCTCAACATGTCTCCAGGGCTACTTACTCCTTCCTTCGCCTTAAGAAAATTTGATGAAACCATCCAGATCTTTAAAGAGATCGTGTCATGAGGGCTGGGGCCAGGGGTCTCTTTTGACGCAGAGTCCATCAATAACCTGCTGGCTTGTCGGGACTTCATCGGGTTCCTCATAGAAGAAGAGAAAGAGTATTCCAAACTCCCAGAGAAGCTCATAGATGAGCGGGAGACTTGCGAGGTGATCAGTGAGCGACACAAGGATCCTTCCCAGGATCAACTAAGGCCTATGATCAGCAAGTTCATGGAATACCGCACTCAATTCCACATCTCGTCACCTGAGCAGCAAAAGTAGGCTACTCCTTTTGGGCCGCAGGAAGACGATGATGAATAGTGGCTTCTTCTTCTTCTCTCTCTTCTTCGACTTTCTTTTTGTAAATATCTAAAGTATGTTGGCACAAACGATGACATCATCCATGTTGCACCATGGGATGATGTCATCCATCAAGTTGTCAAAAGTCAACATGACTTTGAGATATTTTGTAAATATCTTTGTAAATAGGTGGTTGGCTCCTTTTTGCCTTCTTTTCTCTCCTTCTTCTATAAATACCCCAATACTTGTTGTGGTGTGCATGAGTGAATATCTTTCAGATGAAAAATAGAAGTGAGGAGAAAAGACTTTGAGCTTTTTTGTAACAGAAAAGAATTATTAATACAATATTTAGACTTTTTGCTGAATACATGTGTTATGTGCATTGGATCTCTCTTACGTTAGATCTGTGTGTTCGTTCTGTTAAATCTGCTTCTGTTTTATTGTCATTTATTCATCAGTATTGCTTTGTTCGTTTATGCAAGTAGGTTTGGCTCTGTTTACTACCAATCACAAAACATAAACCTTCTGACCTTTCTACTTTGGAATTCATTTCTTTTCTTCCTTTGGACCTGCTCTTTCTTCATCCTCTCTTTCATTCCTTTCTTTTCGCAGTCGGAAACACCCTACTGGGATGAGATCCCAACCCCCGAAGGTAGAATATTGTGAGACTTGCACAGATTCCTGCTGGTAGAATAGCAATAAACCGGTTTCGCTTTGCTGACTCAAAGAGGGGCTATGCCCTGCACACTGTTGGCTCATCTATCCATAAATCTGGACAAGCGACAGATTTTCGGACCAACAGGATCAGGTGTTTCCACTGGTAACTGAAATGGGAAAAATCAACTCT
Organism: Taxus chinensis; assembly: GCA_019776745.2. Classification (NCBI taxonomy): domain Eukaryota; kingdom Viridiplantae; phylum Streptophyta; class Pinopsida; order Cupressales; family Taxaceae; genus Taxus; species Taxus chinensis. The sequence goes on along the minus strand of CM034152.1, from coordinate 39,653,713 downwards.
TTTGTATTGGTGGGAAGAAATGTATTTAACTCCACATCTGAAGACTTGTCTCAAGTTTGGGATATAACTCTTGTTGCTTGATACGAGATGATAAATAGTGCTCTTGATGAATTAGACTCGTATGAGGAACATACTTCAAAGATGCAGGAATATAAAAATATATAAGTATAGAAACTTGGAGTACTTGTAGTAAATGAGAACACTTCAGTGAACGATCTTGTGAAACCATTTGAAGAATTGGTTAAGAAAGAGGTTGGAGATCCATTTTATTTCAATGAAGACACACTGGAATATTTTACAGAGATCGGAGTTGTTATCTCCAACACCGCAAAGGAGCATTGGGCATGGTTCACAAAATGCAAAAATATCAATGCCACCTCCGAGAATTGGATCAAAGCTTTGAGTTTTGTACAGACTCCTCAGGATGAGAAGGTTGTACCCATAACAGATTGATTCAACAAGAAGTTCAAAGGGATCTAGATCTTTTTAGAATAACTCTCCAAGCATCCATCACCAAGTGAATCTTTATCGGCAAGTGCGTCATCTTCTTTTGAGTAGCTATCTCTTCTCTTCTCTCTTTCCCACCCCCTTCCTCTCTTATTTCATGTTCTATTTCTTCGTTGGGGGGTTTACTTTTCACTTTTGTCTTATTCATTTAAATGTGATCAATAGTTATACTTTGTAATGAGTTTCCTCTGATTAATAAAAAAGGGACTCAATTTATTTCCTAGGAATACAAAAGATCATATGTTGTAAAGGTCAGTGAAAAGTCATATGGGGTTAGGAAAAGAGTCATTTGAAAAACTATATATATGACGTCCTCATTTCAAAGGGTTGTCAATTGTGTGAGTTCATGAGTAGATAGCTAGTGCACTTCAAAGAACAATCAAAGATAAAATTTCCTCTCTCTCTCTCTCTCTCTCTCTCTCTCTCTCTCTCTGTAGCTTTGTGATTATTTCAATCTTGCATAACCAAATAGGGTGTAAAAGCTTTTGATGAATGAATGAATGATATTTTATGTTCATGGTTCATTTTGTCTTGACATAACTAGCAAAGTTGTTTTTCCTTTTAATTGTGTGTTAATAAACTTTGGTTAATACTTGTAAAAATATGTTTGAGCCTAGTTACAATATTAACCCTCTCTCTCAAAATTATCACTCCTAATACCTTATCATCCTTGCAAATTCTTCCCTTACACGAGGTGCAAGAATTTGTTGCATGTTCAGTGGAGTGTTCTTGTGTGATCCCTGGCCTATTGGCCACCCAAAAAGTTTGTTTTATTTGCATACTAAAGGGAAGCTCCCCTTTTCCAAGCAGGAGGGACGTAGTCCTTAAGTGTTGGTGAAAATCAACTAATTTTTCCTAGTGACAAATTATTTCACCAATAGGACTACAGGCATTACTGGATCTGAAAACTATAGAGGTATGTTTAATGAAAAATATATTGTATCCATAGAAAAAAATCAGTAGAGGATAGTGAAGAGAGTATTTTTATGTCTTTGTCGGAATCTAAGCAGAGGGAGACTAGCTCACATCCCTCTTCTGCAACTCCCACTCAAGACATGGTGGAAGTTGTCCAAAGCCTCAACAAGCTCAAGGGTAAACATATCACTCATGAAGAAAATAAGAAACCTATGGATTGGGGCAAGTCTGAGGGCGAAGTAAAAATTCTACCTGGGAATGTCCCTTTTGAATTAGAATAGGTCAAAAATGATACTACTTTGAACAATTTAGCATGTTGAATGTGATTCTGAAATATTGGAACTCTGTGAAGAAGGAAATTGATACCATATATTTGGATATGAATATTGAAAAAACGTAAAAAATTCAGGCTAGGTGCACCGTGTTGGAGAAGGGGGTGAAAACTATGAAGGAAACTCTTTTCCAAATCAGTAGTTGGAGCATTCCAAATATCAAAGGTATGATTGAACATCTTGCTCAGCTTGTGAAATCCATAATGGAAGAGATTTCTACTGATAGATCCAAGAAGAGGAAGAGGGATGGTGATGGTTTGAACTAGGAAAAACTTATTGTTTCAATTAGTGATTTGGTAAAATAATGGACCCATATGCTTTAGAGTATGGATAAAAAGTGAGGGGTTGGTGGTCCTGATTGTTTTTTCTCACTTTGTTTTGTTTCATCATCTATGTGATGTTGTTAGTTAGTGTTGTTAGTTTTTTACTGTTAGTTTTAGTTTTTTTAGCTGTGGTTTTATTTATTTTTGTTTTGTTGACTAGTTTTCTGGTTATCTGTGTTTTGTGAGGAGTGGGGTCCCTACAACCCTCTTTTATCATGAATAAAAAAAACTTGCAACATAGCTATAAATGTTTTGAATTTTTTTTCAAAATTATTATTGTTTGGATATTTCAACTACTTCATGTCAGGTGATGTCTTCTAAAAATTGATTTCAACCATTCATTTAAAAGAAGCAAAAAATTAAAAAATATATTATTAAAAATAAGAAGAAGAAGAAAGAGAGGAAAGTCGTTTCACCAATTGAGAGTTGTATGCAAAGTTGGGGACAACCAAGAACCCCACTACAATTTTGGCACTGTAGTAAACTATACTAAATATATTTAAATCTTCCCTAATTGATAAAAGGTTGAGTTATTCACCACTTCAAACTTTTATTTCTATTAATAATGGATATATTTTGTCCAATTAATTCATAGTTACTCTTACTCCATGATTTGCTCATACAAACTAAGAAAATAATTGCTAATATTTATTACCATTATTTTATTTACAAAATTGTTGCAAAAATAACATAGCACTATATATTGCAAATAACTCGTTTTTTTGCTTATATTACCTAGGGAGAAGGCCCTAGCCTGTAAAAAAATGCATTAAGTGCCAATCATCGATAGCTACGCTCATCTAAGCTCTCAAAAGGCACCTTATCATCTCATATATTGTAAATAACTTGTTGGTGTAATAAAATCAACTTCATTTATTTTTCTCTTGTAATGGTACATCTCACATTACATACTTAACAAGCAAAAAGAGAAAAAAAAATGAAAATACAAAAACCCAATTCAAGTGAAAAAATCTACACATGGCAGTTGTTCTAATTCAACAAATATTACCATGAAAGACCTATATTAGTGTAAATGGGGTACATTAAATCAAAAAGAGGTATTACTCTGAAAAACTAAGAATAGCTTTGAGCTAGAAATCTTCACATAATCGGTCATTCTCAAATAATTGAATGAAAAGTAGAAAAAATTATGTTTATAAAGAATGTTAAATATAATAATTTTATTTAAAACACACACACACGTATATAAAGTTGAGTTGTAGTTTTCTGTGTAAAATAAGTGTTATAAAATAACTAATATAAAATTAATGATTGTAGGTGTCTTTTCCAACTTTGATGCTTGATGATAATTTATATTTATAATTCAATTGATACCAGATTAATCTTGTGATTGAATATATGTATAATGTATAAACAAGTTAATAGTTGATGTTTGAAATAGATTATACTAAATTTACACTCATATAAGTAGTTAAGCATTTTAGGTTGATATGTTAGGATGAATTCACCTATACCAAGTAAAGGAATGTGTGTTCAAAATCCCATATGGATAGTGTCAAACCCTGGCATACATTAACTATGAAAGAGAAATCTAATCTTATATATTATATTATGAGTTCTACCATTACCTAGGTTTCGCACCTTAGTGTGGTTAATTTGAACTTATGTCAACCATTATTATGTGAACCATAGATGTATCATGAGACATTAGTTTTCTCAAATTTAGCAGTCTATAGTGAAACTTGGGGAAATAATTCCTTTCACAATGGGATGTGTCATTGATAAGATGCACTATCAGCCACACACCTATCCAAGTTTGTTCACATGTAAATCCTTTCTTATCATGTGGAGATCATTTGTCATCTAGTATGGGGTTATGAGGGATGAAACTAATCATTAGTCGAGAATGTTAATGTATAATGAACATTGGAAAGTGGGACTAAAAGGATAAGGGAATTAGTTTAGTCTTCTCCATGACTCGGTAGGAGCAGGTATGTGTCCTTTTATGAGGTTGCCAAATATTGACTGAACGTCTGGGGGTACCAGGATTTCTCGATTTATGAGTTAGGATATATTAGGGATCACCCTTTGTAATCTAAGTCTTATGGCCATAAACAACCACTACTTATTATTAATAGGAATGTAATTATTCTTTTATAGTTCATTATCCTATATTACATCATGTTTGGTTAGGCCATCTGTTATAGGGATTTGTATATGTAGAACACTCTCTCTTTTGGTATCGAGTTTCATATCTACCTTCCTCGTGAAGGGTAGGGCCACTCTCAGGATACAAGAATTGTGTGGGGGAACCAAACTGGCTTTGTGGTTGGAGGAAAAGTGTTATGATGATGCTCTCCCTCTCCTACTTCATTATTGTGACCTCAGTATGATCTCCAGTGTTATCTCGATGGTACTCACATTGAGAATTCTCCCTATGTTCTTCCATATAAAAGTCTCTCAACAAAATATTATATTCTTATTTGTAATCTATATTATTAGAAAAGACAATCATGATGAAAAAAATGAAGATGCAGAGTACTTGATAACCCTTATGCACGAAGTTGAAAACAAAAAATATTTTGTATCATTAATATCTTTATTGCATAAAGAAATGGGTAGTGAATTTTCTCCTACATCAATTACATTCATATGTTAGTATGCTTTCGATGTTTAGTGAATTGAATGACGTGGAATGAGTTTATTCTCTCAAGTATAATCACCTAATTTGATTACAATAAGATTACTCATTTGATTAAATTACAAATACATGATGCCATTTGATTATTGTAATTTCCCTTTAGTAAACTAGCATTAGTTGTTTCCTTTGGCTTCTGCATCATGGAAAATTTAAGTAAGAACTAAGGACGTGATTCTCATCCTTGGTAGAATTGCATGGAAACTCACACAAAGGAATATATATTAAAGGGAAAAAATTAGGGTGTTTTTCCAGTATCCTACTGAGGGGTTCTTAATGTGTGGATCCTTCTCCTATAACCCATATTCTTGGTTGGTGAGGCTTACTTGGCAAGATTTTTTTCACCATGGAAAGTAGTTTTTTTTGCTTCAGGTGTATACATTTCTTTTGATGTTATTGATGGGGAAAGATGGGATTTGCATGACATTATCTTTGTTCTCTTAGAACACAACAATATAATATTTATTTCTCTCTCTAATTTTATACTTCATTGTTATTATCTAGGAATTCATTCATATTCATGTTTGTTTTATCTTTTAATGGTTCACAACAAATGCCACTTCTAATAAAGTGTAGCATGGAAGAAACAGTTTTGAAACCTCAAGGAGAGAGGAAGGTGTATGACGAGATGGAGGGCATAGTGGGAAAGGCAGAAGCATGAGGGATTAAGACATATGTGAACTTCTGTATTCGTAGGAAGTGGTGAAGGACATGCATTTCACATTTTGAATACATTTTGTTGGATATGCACTTTTTTATTCTTCGTATCCTTTGCCAAATTTAGAATTTCCCTAATTTTATCAAATGGCTAGTTAGACTATAAGCTATAAATTATAGTATACATGCAAAGAAGAGCTTATATTATTCCATTTGTCATGTTTGACAAGTTTTGTGTTGTGTGTTGCAATGATAGAGGTTGTATTTTCCTCTACCAAATTTTAGTTGTTGGAAAGTGTTTTACTTCTTGTTGTGTCTATCAATAAACAATCATCAATGAAAAGAATGGATTTTGTTGGAGGGGGAGCTAGACATGAAATGAATGGAGACGTGATAGAAGGCCTTGAGGCTACCTTTCCTAGGTTTTGTAAAGTTAATTTCAATATAAAAGATGTATGTCATCGTAAGATTGACAAAGTATTTTTTTTGCTTTGGTCAATTTAATTTTATGATCTTTAGTTGTAGACTCATGTTGTTTTTGAATTTGATTGTCTTGAGTTGTTTTTGAATTTGATTAAGTAGCTATTTTGTAGAACAATGAACATCATTAAGAAAATTGGAATGAAACAATGAAGGTTGGTGACTATTAAAACATATTTAATACTCAACAAACATTGCATTAAATATGACAATCATTGGTATCAATTATTAATATCTAAGTTTGCAACAACACAAATACAGTTAATTTTAATCTAAATATTAGTGTGCACATGAGGCAAATAATCACCAATTGGAACGAAGATCAACTAGAATGCAAGTCCATTACAGTTTAGAAATGTATTTTTTTTCCAAGCTTGTTCTTATACTTATTCAACATTATTGAATGTTTCTTTTGTTAAAACCCATGCATAGGGTTCAATAGCTATTAAAATAAAAACTATGTTTAAGTTTATTATAAGACGATTAAGACGATACAACAATGGTAACGATTTTAGTCTTTTTTTCCACCTTACAAAGTTATATCTATAAGTTGGTGCACCACCACCTAACTTGCCATGTTTCATGGTTATCAAATTCAATGACTACAATCAACCCAACATGAAATGTTGAATCCCGTCAACATGTCTGAGCTACCTATAAAGCTTCCTACACGACAAGCACAAGAAAATTCCCCTCAAAATGACATGGTCTCTAACTATCCACAAAACATAAGGGATAACATTACCAAAAACAACTATTGTCATTATGAGTATTGAATGACAAGGTTTTTTTTTAATATCAATCTCCATAGTGCATTCCCTCAAGGATTTGTGCATCACACCCCCTTTCTCTTTATAACGCTTCACCAATATGACATATGGTTTATATGTGACACACGAGAATAAAAAAGAGAATCACTTATGTTCCCTCCACTAGTTTCCCCATCCCGATAGAATGCACCAAGCTCCCATAAAAGACATGCACGCATCCGATGCCACATGTCACACGCGTCCATATTTAGTTTTTTTTTTCCCGATTTTTATCTTGTTGAAAAACAGAATGTGTTTTTCAACATTGTTGTCCATGTATTCCATACTATTTTTTAATAATAATAATAATCATAATAATAATTGTTTTTATAGTCCACGATGCCAGGGAGTCTGTTGTTGGGTCTACATGCGGCTTATAACATATGAGACTACCTCGTACTCGAAAATGTGCTACGAACGAGGCTTACATACCATACCCAACTGATATATTAAAAAAAAACTGCCTATGATATGACCCCCGACCATAGGGCCCACCAATGCATGAGCATGTCTTTTATGGGGCATGGTGCATTCTATAAAGAGAATACCCATAACAAGTTTCACTTCTTCAACGGCATCACACCATTATTGGATGTGATTGCTACGATTAAACGAAAAATGATGTAAGCACGACACATTAAACAAACATGAAAAATACGACGTGGGGACCTGTGCAATTGAATTTGAACAACTGGTAATGATGCATCGTATCGGGTGTTCTCGATTCTCGTGTCACGTGTCAGACTCCAACGTTCTCTCCTGTCTGCTGAATCATCTCAAAATCCGCCCGTTAAGATCACGACTCGAACCTCTGACCTCATTTAATAAAAAACTAGCTAAAACCCCCACAAAAAAGTACTTACCAGCCCCCAAAAAAGACAACAGCTCTAAATCAACGACAATGGGTACCCCGAGGATTGAGTATGGAGGAGGAGGAGGAGGAGGTGAAGAGTTCGAATTCGAGTACGTCGACAGAGCCACTTCAGAAATGCTTCTTGACAAATTCGCAGACATGTCCGCCTACGATTTCAATTACGAAGAAAGCGCGATCTGGTCTCCTTTAAACCCTAGCTTATACAACTACACCAACACGTATCTTTCTGAAATCAAGCCCAAGAAAAAAAAGCAGAAACAGAAACAGCAAGGAAAATTAATGAAGCGCTTTTTTAGAAGATCTTCTCGGACGCTGCCGTTGAATTCATCGTCTTCTTCCTTCTTTGCGTCTGCTCAGAAGGTACCCGCTTCACCTCTATTTCGCTCTGCTTTCTTCCTTTTTCGCAAATTAGCTGTGCAAATTAAAACCTACAAAAACAAAGAAGAAAAAGATTTGATTTTGATGCATTTAAATGAACGGTTTCAGGCACAGGCATGGACGAGATTGTTGCGTGTGGCGTCCAGATGCTTCAAGGGCGGCCGGCCTTCCTTATCTTCGTCCATGCGTTTTCTCCATCTGCCCAACGAAATAAGTTTATCGGAGTCTCTTCACTAAAATGGCACACAAACCCTTAGTTGTATATGTTTACAGCTTCAGTAAATAGAGTATTTTTATTTGATTGTTTGGGATTCAAACTTTTGTCCCTGTTGGGGCTAAAAATTCTGTTGCGATTTCCTTTCTGAGGATTGGTGTAAACTTTTGATTGCCTATTCTTTATATTCAAATTTAATCAGTGTTTATTCAATAAGTTTGTTGGAATCTCTCTGGTTCAATTATGGCCGAACTAATCTGTATGGGCATTGAATCTCTGTATTTAAGATCTAATGCAATTCGCCCCACATTCAATGTCTACTTATTAAATCTTGAAAAATAGCTCAAGTTTGAGTTTGAGTTTGAGTTTGATATGGGCAAACCTTTGGTTTTGGATGTTGTTAAACAATTCCGATATAACCCGTAGTCCCATAGCAGAAGTTATGTGAAAATAATTATGTATATATCGCTCAGATCAAATGAGTCCATGCAAAATTAATTTTTCTGCCCACAACAAAAATTTCGAAACTTTTTCCTCAAAATTTCAATACAAAAAAAATCACTTTCTTATTGGAAACTCTTGGTTGAACAGTCCCTGGATATTCATGTCTCTGGCTCTGACCACTTCCCCATAATTTGAACTTCAAAAGGAAATGAAAAATTTGGTGGAAATAAGAAGCCCCAAGAGAAAGCCCCAAAATGTTTATTGTTACTTGTAAACTCAAGCATGTCAGAAAACCACTGACGGAACAAGAAGATCATTGGAAATGTTTTAAAATATATGTTATGTTCACTACACAGGTCAACAACCTTCAGAAAAAGAAGAAATATTCTGGAGGCAAAAATCAAAAGATAAATGGCTTAAGAAATGTGACAGAAATACTATTCTAAATTTTTTTTCACCGGTATACTCTGTCCACGGGGAATTATAATAGAATCTCTTGTCTCAAAAACCAGGAAATTCATGAAATATGAAGAGAAGCAGTTGCCATTTATAACTCTCTCTTGGATGGTCCCTGGATCCTTCGACATGGAACAAGGTTTTTGGCTGATTTGAAATTTTGATCCCTAGATGCATCTGAGGCACAAAATAGGAGCTCATGAAACGTATATCTGTTTATCAGATCCTTGAAACTATCTAATGTATGGACAAAGAAAATTCCCCTAGCCCTGATGGTTTTCGTTTGGGATTTTTCCTCTTCTTTTTTCTCTTATTTCTCTTCAGCAAGGTGATTTTGTAAAAGGAAGGCATATTCAAGATGACATTGTTACCCTGCATGAGTTGTTGAACTCTGTGAGAGCTATAAAAAGAAATGTTGCCATGATTATCGAATTAGATATAAGCAAATCAACCAAAAACCTTGTTCAAAATCCTCAAGAAGTTTGGCTCTTCTGAAGATTGATGTGCATGGTTGTCAATATTGGTAAATAGCTTTCCAGCTGGTTTCTTCAAGACTTCTAAGGATTATTCGACAATGGGATCCTCTGCCTCCTTACATTTTTATTTTAATGGAGGAATCTTCAGGGAGAAGCCCAAAAATCACTGGTCTCAAAATCATGGACAATTTCTCCTTCTCTCAGGGTCACTTAGTGGATGACTACTGTGGGCAGCCTTGCTAAATTTGGTGATGCAAAAATGTTAAAGAATATCAAATAACTTTTGGTCAATATGAGAATTTGTCAAGGTCTAAGATCTTCTTCCTCGCAAACAAAGCACAAATCAGCGATATTCTAGGCTTCTCTATTGCGGAGCTCCTTAGTAAATACCATGGTGTTCCTCTCTTTGACTTTCAGAACAAGTTTGTTATATGGTTATCTTGGGCTGCAAAGATTGAAAAACAAGATCACTCTTGCAAATTCCTACCAGCATTAAAAACAAGATCATCATGATTTTGAAGAACTTTCTATGGGAGGGGACAGAGAATTCAAAAAAGATTACCCTCATGAAATGGGATGAAGGTTGTAAACCAGTAGATAAAGGAGGGGTAGGATTAGAGATTTATCTCTCGTCAACAAAGCCTTAGGGCCAAAATTACTCTGGCGTATTTACAAGGAAAAAGATCAAGCTCGGAGTTTTGTCCTTCGAAGATCCCAAATTGTTGAGCCATTAAGAGTCCCCGAGCTAGACTAGAACTTAACTTGGCACTCATCATATGGACTACCTACGCCTAATGTTTTATTATAATTTTTTTTTTTTTGGATAGTTCTAAAAACCGAAGATCCTACTTGGAATCGCTTCAATCAGATTGGTTACTATGGGCTTGACGTTGTGTTGTTTCTAAGGATGATTTTAAAAACTTTTAACCATTTTTTCTGCTCTACAATTTTTCGTGGAAGGTGTGGTCAACAGAATGTGTAGAATGAGTAAAGCTTGGTGTTGTCGAGAAAATAGAAAACAATATATCCAAAACTGAGAGGAGTTGGAATCTTCTTGGGGTTTTGCTTTCTAGGAAATAACCCAAGACATTGCAATATAAAGTCTTTGGAAAGAAGGAACAATTTCATATTCTATTCAGAAGTATTTTTTTTTAGAAGATTTGCAAATGCAGAAAGAGGCTAGAGGGTGGGAGAAGCTTTATCGATGTGGAAAAAAATTAGAGAGTAAGAAAAATAGTTTGTTAAAAAGCTTTACCATTGTAGAAAGAGGTTAACGGATGAGAAATGTTTAGTGAAAGGATTTACCAATGTGGAAGGATTCTAGAGGGTGAGAAATGTGTTTTTTGAGAAGCTTTTCAAATACCAAAGAAAGTTATATGTGAAAAATGTGTTTGTTGAGAAGTCTTGCCAATGTACAAAGAGGCTAGAGGATGAGAAATGTTTGTTGAGAAGCTTTTTCTATGTAGAAAGAGGTGAGAGGGTGAGAAATGTGCTTATTGAGAAACTTTGCAAATGCAGAAAGAAGATAGAGGTGATAAATGTGTTTATTGAGAAACTTTGAAAATGCAGAAAGGAGATAGAGGTGATAAATGTGTTTGTTGAGAAGCATTGCAACTATTGAAAGAGGTTAGAGTGTGAGAAATGTGTGTTGAAAAACTTTGCTAATGTGAAACAAGGCTAGAGTGTGAGAAAGTTGTTTGATAAATATTTTTCCATGTTAGAAGCCAAAGAATACTTCGAGTTGCAGGTGGCTAGAGAGTGAGAAATGTGTTTTGAGTCACTTATTGAGAAGCTTTACCAATGTAGAAAGAGGGAAACTTTGCCAATAGTAGAAGCCAAAGCATGCTTTAAGGTGTTGCCGGCTAGAAAGTGAGAATGGTACTTTAAGATGCTTGTTGAAAAGCTTTGCCAATGCAAAAAGAGGAAATATTTAGAAGCCAAAGCTTGCTAAGGTGTGGGAGACTAGGGGTGATAAAGGGTTTTTAAGGTGATTATCAAAAATCTTTACCAATGTGGAGAGAGGGAAGCTTTTCCTATTTTAGAATCCAAAGCATGCTTTAAGGTGTTATAGGCTAGAGGGTGAGAAAGGTATTTTGAGATGTTTGTTCCAATGTAGAAAGAGACTAGAGGATGAGAAAGATGTTAAAGGTGTTTGTTGAAGAGATTTACCAATGCAAAGTATGCATGAGGGTGAGAATCCAAAAGTGCTTGTTTGAAAGCTTAGCCAATGCAAAAAAAGGTTGGAGAGTGAGAAAATTAAATTATGAGAGCGAGAAGGAAAACATGTTTTAAGGTTAGGTGACACATTCACAGTTAGGGAGTCAAATGAATATCCACCTTAGACCATATAACCTACGAATTTAACACTCGAAATTGGAATAAAACATAACCCATGCATAAGAAGGAAAACCATAAACCTTACCTTTATTGCTGTCAAGGAGGAACTACAAAACACAAACATAACAAACTTTTTAATTTATTACATATTTCACAATATGAAGATTTATAAAATCACTCCTTCAATGGTCGTGATTCATTGTACACCACTTCTCACTCATGCCTATTATTAGTATGTACTTGCAACAATCTAACTACATGGAGATAAGATAACTAATATATCACTTGGTTAATCTAGCTAACCTCTACCCTAGAACCAAACTTGGCTAGCTTCTTATGAAAGAAATATATTCCCTTATTAGGGTGTTTATCAAGAAACCAATGCGGAAGTCCTAAAACTTCAACTTCCACATGTGAGACATTTTAGTTTCCTTATGTGACTCTTCATCTTTCATTTGTTACAATACTTTGACTTCGTGTTTTTGGATGCTTGAGATAAAACACTCATAGGTCAAAGCAAACCACTTCACAAAAGGTGGTGCACAAGTCACTTCACGGAAATTGCAAATGCATTGTTGTACAAAAGGGTGACATTGCACATAGGTTTATCCTTAAAACACCTTTAAAGTGAGAACTTGACATTCAAATCTTTTGTGACTTCTTTGTTGTGCATACATTGCAAATTCAGGTGATTGCTCAAATATTTGTAGAGCTTGTATACCACTTCTCACTCATGCCTATTCTTAGTAATTTTGTACTTGCAACAATCTAACGACATGGAGAGAAGATAACTAATATATCACTTGGTTAATCTAGCTAACCTCTACCCTAGAACCAAACTTGGTTAGCTTCTTATGAAAGAAATATATTCCCTTATTAGGGTGTTTATCAAGAAACCAATGCAGAATTCCTAAAACTTCAACTTCTACATGAGAAACATTTTAGTTTCCTTTTGTGACTCTTCATCTTTCATTTATTGCAATACTTTGATGTCATGTTTTTGGGTGCTTGATATAACACACTCATAGGTCAAAGCAAACTACTTCACAAATGGTGGTGAACAAATCACTTCACGGAAATTGCAAATGCATTGTTGTACAAAAGGGTGACACTGCACATAGGTTTATCCTTAAAACACCTTTAAAGTGAGAACTTGACATTCGAATCATTTGTGACTTCTTTGTTGTGCAAACATTGCAAATTCAGGTGATTGCTCAAAGATTTGTGGAGCTTGTATACCTTCATAGAAAAATAAAACTATGTGAAGAAGTGTAATGCCAAAAAAATTCACCCAAATAATATACTCATTTAACCCTGATTATGCACTAATATTTTTATTTGGTTTTAAAGTATAGGCTTAGCACGAATAGTTATGGTGCACATATTGTAGATTATTGGATGTCAGAGTGAAGTATAACCATCTATGGCAAGGTGAGGGAATAGACTTGTTTAAGTTTACATTAGACCGACTTAATTTAGTAATCTTAGAATGAAAAATAGAAAGAATTAGTGTAGTTAATTGATTCGTTTATAAAATATTTATTGTGACTATTTGATTAGTTCTTTCAAATTTAACTTTAAACCAAAATAACAAGTGTGCATTCTAAATTACAAGGGAAATTTAATTAGTTAAAACAACCTTCAAAAGGTCTTATGGTAAAAGTTCAACCATCCCAATGGCCATATATGGTTTTATAAGGGCCTTGGATTAAAACATCCTTAACCCTAAATCTTAGGGTTTTCAAAAGTTGTCATAAATTCTCTTAGAGTTATACATAAGTTTATTTGTAGTTGCAAGTTCTAATTCTTTTGTTATTTGCGAGTTAGGTTGGAGCTAAGTTGTTTGAGTTTTCCCAATACTTCTTAGGACTAGGGTTTGGGGTTGTATATATATATATATATATTCTACAAAGTTGAAAATATAAATATATGGATATATACTTGTGTGTATATATATTTAAAATGTATATAATTAGAATAATTATGTGTACACACACACATGTACATATGTTTGTATTAAAATTTAATTAGAAATGTTTAATAGGCAGTTCCATGAACAAACTATTTTTTTAGGTTTTTAATGAAGGGTGGTCTAGTTTTGACCTTTAGCCTTGAAGGTCATATGTTTCAATACAAAGGGTGGAGAGGGATAACCATATCTTCCCTACCCGCATGACTATCACATTGTTATGGATGACTATGTTGTCACCATTTCTATTTATAGGGACGAGGGCAGAACAACTACCCCAAACTCTTTTGATTAATATAATACATGGGAGCTGAGATCCCAACCTCCAATCATATTTATATCTTTAAATAAAAGAAAATTATACACACACATGTATGTGTGTGTGTACACACATACATACATATACATGTGTGTGTGTGTGTATTAAATGTGATCAAAAGTGATTATAGTAACAAATTTAACTATTCATCACTCCTATTCACATTTAACAAAATCAATATATATATATATATATATATATATATATATATATATAATTCATTTTTTTAAACATATAAGAATATAAAATATACATATGTACACACACATACATATATCAACCGCTTAATTTATATTTCACTTAATTCTATTTTATTTGATTGAAAGTATTGATATGAACTATGGAACATATGTTTAATTATTTATACTACATACTTTAGAACATAATTTTCTTTTTAGGTAGAAGTACAATGTGTATACAAAAACTTACGCATAGTACCTCCTTGCAAATAAATGCATACATACATAGATACATAGTTATGTGCACACATGTCATGTATGTATCTATGTAAACAATATATCAACACATTATCTTTGATGAAGTGTAGTTGGATTTGGATTAGATAGCACTTCTTCTATGATGGATATTCATGAAAAAATTCTCTACTTAAGCTTCATCAAGAATGTTCCTCATTTATTATACTATATCATATGTATAGCTCATCATAGAAGCATCGACAACAAATGATGCTTCATCTTATTCTTCTCTAAGTTACAAGTATTATTTTGATAAATTTACAAATTGCTAGTGTACTTTATGGCTTGGCAAATACTTGCTTGAAAGGGACTATGGACCCTATGTACAGAGAAGGCTCAATGGCCAGTTATTTCAACTTAGTAGGTTGGAGGTATTACAACATGATCAAAGTTTGGTAAGAGTTAGACAGAAAGAACCCAACAAAATAATAAAATGTTTGAATGATTCAATAATATTGTACAAATATATATGCATAGTTATTTCTATAAAATAGGAAACCTCCACAAATATGTCTGACAACTAATATACTAGATTAGTATGAGTTGTTCAAACAACTCATATCTACTAACCACACTAACAAATTACTAATCATTAATTTATATTATTATTAATGTATTTACTCACCCATGTGAGTACTAACACCATATTTCCTAACATTCCCTCCCTTAGTGCGAACATGGGTAGAAAGCACATCTCAAGAATTGGAAACATAATCGTATGCCACCGCATACTCTTAGGTCTACATACTGTTGTCTGAATCTTGTTGTATGGATCTTGTTACACATGACCACCCGCTTTACCACAATGAACCCATCACTAAATGATCACACTTCTACCAATGTACTTACGGGATACGAGACCTCGGATTCAGTTCCCTCTGTATCTACATTCCAGACTAGACTGCTCTTTTGTACCGGTCGATCGGTGAAGAAGGTCAATTTAGTCTCAATAGTCAGAGGATCAACTGTAGTCATCTTCACACTTGCAAAAACCCACATTTCTTAGCACCCACAATGCATATGCTCCTCATTTCAAACTTTAGCAAAGAAATGAAATTTCACAATGCCTTTTATTTTTGAGATACAGACCATATTACAATGGTAAACAATGGACAAACCATCACATATAAAATTCAAGGTGCCTTCTCCTTCTTCCAGAATGCCAATGGCCCCATCATTGGTGACACAATGAGGAGGTGTTGATCTCCCATCCATCATCTTTTTCCTCTGACCTCCAGTTAACGTTGGTGACTTATCTCATCCACGTTGCCCCATAATGATGCCACAATTATTTTCACATTGTGTTTCATTTTATCTCCCCATACCGCAATGTGAAAACAATTATTTTATAGGATGTTAGGTTACACCGAAAATGCTATTTGTAAGTGTAATTTTATTTTTATTTTCTAAGACAAATGTAAGGGGACACCTACAATATGACTACGCTAATTTTAATACTAAAATTACAACATTCATTAACCTATTTTCTATCATAATGCATTAATAATTAGGAATTTTCCTCTAATATACGCTAACATTCCCCTTCATTTCAGTCAATTAACGACACTTTTTTAATTAACTTAGCATTCCTTTCATCTTGGATGCCAATATAACAACACTTCATGGGTAGTGCATAATCCTCTTTTAACATAATTAATTAAGCACTGATTAATTAATTAAACCTTTCAATCTTCTATTGTAACCATAAACCCTCTTATTGGTTAGAATCCCCCTTTCAAACCCTTCAAATTATACCATTTGTATGGTCTAAATCACCTCCAAATGACTTTTTAGAGTTTATAATTGTTCTATTAAGTGTAATCCTACTTGGTTATATTAAATCACTATCCAACTCCAATGAGTTGTTAATCACTAATACAAAGCTCTTCTAATCATACATATCCCTTTCTGAGATTCTACTTTACCTTTATCCCACATTCACTAAGATGGGAAGCTTCTCCAAAACATGAAAGCATTATATGGGTTTAGGGAAGCCCTAGTACACCTTGTCCAACATTTACACCATGTCCTTGTAAAACATGCCTGCATACTGCATAAGTTGCATTTCAATCTTGGAAAGCTGATATCTGAATGAATGCAACTACATTTGACAACTTCTTTAATAATGCTTGAATTGAGTTCGACTCTTGATAAAATACTTGGAGACATGGCATATTTGAATGTCATATAGAGTGAGGGAGGCTCTTCCTCTTGACATGGATAATTTCATTTGATCTACACATAGCTAGTGATTCGGCTTCACTAAAGGATGCACTTTACATGATTACAAAGCAAGATCTAAATATCATGTGGATTGGTCTTTTACATTTAATGTTTTAAGTGTTTGTATGCATATGTAGTGTAAGCTTTTCCTTTCTAACTTTATCATAATGAGGTAGTGTTTGATTAACTAAGTTAGAGATTTCTACTTGGTGTTAGTTGCCTTTCATTAACTTAGTTTAGTTACCTACATGCAGTACAACAACTCAACAAAGAATGTGGAATTGAACAGTTACCTACAATATCGAGGATATGCTGGTGCATGAATTTTTATAAAAATAGGTCGTGACCAGATACAAACTGACACGATCATAACTATACGACCTTAACCAATGACTCAAAACTCTGATAACAATAGGTATTGCATCATGATACGATAAATTAGTATATGGATTTTATGTATTGAAATCTTAGAATATGCCCACATATCAGTGTGTAAGGATAAATAATATAGATAATAGACCTCGAGATGTACTGAGTGATAATAGAATTTTTAATGATTTGACTTTGACCCACACTTCTGATTGTACTAATGGAACCAATGATTTCAAAGTAGTAAAAACTCTACAAATCTTGAGTGTGAATACCTCATACAGTTCTGTCAATAACAACAACAAAACGTGGCACTCACGACTGTCAATGGCAAATCATACCTTAGTGATGTGGAAAAACTGTGGAACTCGTAACTCGTGTGCCCGTTGTGTAAAGTGTTATCGTGCTTGGTGTCGGCATGCTACACCATGAAACCTACTGCAAAGTTTGACATAGTTCATTGTCCATACATTATGAATTGCAATGTAACTCAAATATCACAAGCTCTGACATGCAAGATGTTTCATTTACATAAGAATGAATCTATCACAGATGCTAAATAAGGATGGATCTGTACATGTAAGTCTTTGTGAAGTGATAAGCTCCGACTATTTTCTTGTAGTTGATCAGATCCATTGTTGAAATTGTTGAAGGATTAGGAGTGACCAGTCCCCAATTATGTGGAGAACCAAATTGTTAGGTGCATGCAACCTTTCCAAACATGGAAATAATTGTCAGAGATACACGTGAAGTTAACAACATTGATCAGGTGCTGATGAACGCATGGCCGAAGTCAAGAAGGATTGTCCATTCAAAGCCAATACTTCAAATAAATTCTTCCACCGTTATATTTCCCTTGGTAGTCTTGAAGATGGATTAGTGCACAAAGACTACTGCAGGAAAAGATCTTATGCCATAATGATACCTTCCACACTCCCATTGATGAGAGTGCTTATGATTTGAAACTTATTCCCAATCACTTTGACTATTCACACACTGTAGGGCCAAGAATGTTGTACAATATCTCAGGGATCCATAACCGCATCTGATACGCAACTGAGTAGAAGAAAATGTAATGTACTTAAATGTAGATGAAGAAAGGAACTCACAAACTAACAAAATATTGATTGATTCAAGTGTATATTGCATACAAATATATAGGCATAGTTTCATCCTATAAAATAGTGAAACCTACCACAAATATCTCCTCACAACTAATCTACAATGATTGATGTACCACTTTTCAAACAATGTCATAACATACTAACCATGTAGGTGAACAAATTGACTAACTCCTGGTAATTTATATTATTATTAATGTATTTTCCGAGTAAAACTCATGTGAGTAGGGTCTAAACCATTTGGAAGGTCCTTGATAGACGTTGTAGGAGGTTACAACAGCAGATTCAACACAAATAATAATCACGCTAATATTAACAAAATAATTTATTCATATTCATATTCAATATCAATAGTACAGACTCATATTGGCCAATTAAATCCTATAATTAGGGACGTTTGGTTTCAACTATACATATCGGAACCACTTACAACATATGGTCTATGTGAGTTTGGTTTAACAACCAAATCTCACGTAACCAAAGCACTAATATGAGTTGTTATTGACACCATATTTGTACATATTATTTACAATAATATTTACTATGTACACATAGTACACATTATTAATAATCATGAGAGCACTATATAATGAATTCCTAACATTCCCTCCCTTAGTGCGAACATGGGGGAAACCATCTATCATCAACTAAACAGCATGTCGCTTCGTAGCCTACACATGGTCTCAATCCTCAACAATGACTGTGGGAACTACATCATCCATGAATAGGGACCGATCAACCTATTTAGGAGAATACACGAATTGGGACCGTTCAACCAATTCACATCAACCATCAAGTCAATCTAATCAAGAACACTTCCTGCAATAGTATCAATGGTACAAATCTCCACATTATCATCATTATGGGGAAAACACAAATTCTATATTGTACACAGGAACATGGATGTACTTATGTTCGTATTCATCACACAAAACAAAAGGTGTCACTAAAGCAGTATGTGGCCTCTGAGGTAGTGACAACTCGAGGATGATGATTGTCCTCCTGCCTCCTATGCATCCATCCTCCAGTGTCATGTTGCTAACTCAACGAATTTGGCTTTTGAGGCTAAATGGTTGCCAACATCTTGGGTAACATCAAAAATGTGTCTGTAAGGAATTTTTTTTTATTTTTTTCACAATTTTGAAAATTTGACTATTTGGACTGGACAATAAATAAATATCCTAAAACCACCTATTTGATTAAGTTGACAATATAATGACGCTTTTTCCACATTGATAACGCAAAATAACTTTACGAATTGTTGTTACATGACTCTAACAATAATTAAAAATGACAAAATGATATTTTCGACATGACAAATGATGAAGAATTTTTAACAGTTTTGAGAAAATACTATATGGCACAACAAAGACATAGAAGATAAGTTCAACTCTATTGACATACAATATTTAAATTGATACAAATGATTTAAAACACTAAGACTTTGAATAAAACTCTTTTAACGACAAAGACTCGATGAAAATACTTAAACCATATAAGTAAATATGACACAAATAACTCTGATTAAAGCTATCAACCCAAACAAGATATGAAGGAATATTCACAAAACTATAAAAACACTAACCAATACTCTAAAATTTGGGTTCGCATTCTTTCTGCTAAGCATTCTTGTTGTCAATGTCTGACTAAGATGAGACTTTCTTTGGTGGCCTCAATAATCTCCTTGTGGCCATTCAATGCACTGATAGATATCGTGTTTCTGCACTCCACAATTTTTATGAAATGCACATCCACTTTCAGAAATATGAATACGTGGATTGAGCTATGAACACATACTTAGATATAAAATGCTGACAGCCATATAGTTGAACGGTTTGAATGCACAATGGTGGTTTGAGTGTGGCGAGCTTGCAGCTAGGCATGCACAATCTAGATGGATGTGCGTGACTATAATCAAATTATTATTGCACAGATGTTTGTCGCTCAGGGAACCACTTTAAGAGACAATAGAATGAAAGCGATGTGAATGCTCATGTAGGTGAAATGCGATGCAAGAAGATTTTAACAGATATGAGTATCCCTCGAAGAATGTGTTAGACGACTCTCAGAAAATGGAAAATGGAAAATGCCACGTAATTAAACTGATACACAATAAAAAATAAGCATACTCAAAAGACGTACTACACGGCACATTTCATAGCACATTCACAGGGGCGAAATACCTAACAATGTCTGCTCCTACTAATGAATTAAACTCCCATCACAAGAAGCTTATGATAATCCTTCTGTGATACCAATGATAGGTGTTGTAGGATCTTAAACATAGATTCAACACGAATAATAGTAATAATATTTAATATGCTCTGATTCATTTTTATATTCAATATGAATAGTACAGAATATATAGGCCAATTAACTCCTATAATTAAGGAGTTTGGCACAACTATACAACAACCACTTCTCTATTCTATGTGAGTTTGGTTTAACAACCAAATCTCACTAAACACAACAATAATATGAGTTGTTATTGACAACTCATTTACATTTACATAATAATATTTACTATTTACCCATACAACATAAATTTATAATAATGGAGCACTAATAAATTCTTAGCAGTCCTAATCAACTGTATATTTCTAAACATATGCATATTTTTTTAAAATTATGTGTTTGGATTTTCTTAGTGCCTATACCTCATTTGAGCATGTATGTTACCCCATAATTCATCTTGTGTCTACTTTAGCTGTAGAATATACCCAAAACAATGTCTCCTTTTTTGAGGAACGTGTCAAAAATCATATCGAGCACGTGGCTCAAAATAATAGACGCGTTCTTATGCACTATATGTTTGAGAAGTTCTAGAAGAGTGTAGGATGTTGAAGAGGTGGCCATATCGATGAATCTATACTTGTAAAAGAAGGTTTTGTGCATTGTGGCAACCATGACACACAATAAGAGAAATAATATCAAAAAATAGAAATAATAGAGACATTAACAATAATAGTAATAATGTATGTCTAAGAAAAAAGTGTAAAAACAAAAAATTCAGAGGCAATCGTAAGAAAATAGTGTCACACAAAAGGAATAGAGGCACAAACATGGGAGACCCATGATGTCACAAGAAAATCAAGTTGTTATTCAAAACACCCCCAGATTATTTTGATAACTTGCATTATTGTTCTCGAATTTGGACAAGGAAAATTGATGAAATGGGAGCAAGTTCAATGTTCCAAGACACTCCACTTCTACCTTGTCACCCCTTGATTTCCATACTTGGCCAAAATTTAAAAAAAAATGGGCGAGATACAAGCAGATTAGCCAAATCAAACTTTGGAGGAGTAGAAGGAATTGTTCCTTTGTTCCTCATGTTCTCTGCATTACCAATCTGGCCAAATTGGTTGAGGAGGGCTCTTCATTGTGGACAAAGCAAGTGAATTGGGTAATGGTGGAATAGACAGAACTGTTTCGTCAAGTTGTTGGTTTTTTGAATGGATGAGTCAGTCGACTGAGTGAAGTAGGGAATAAACGAGTCAGTGAATTCAGTTAAGGCGGGCACCGACAGAATAGGTGGAACTATTCCAAATTTCCACTCCAACCTCGATCCTCCATCCACACACAAGCCTGCAGAAAAGTTGGGTCAAACAAGAACAAAATTCATAGTTCCACGCTTCCTTTAGTTCATCAACAAACTGATTCACCTGATTTAACACAAAATACATTAAAGCAGACTATAGTAGCCCACAAGGGAACCCTGTCACCCTCCCAAGCTCCTGAACTTCAAATGGCTATAAATTTCACCTTATAACTCCAAATTTCACAAACTTGGACTCGTTGGAAATGTATCATCATGTACTACACCATGGAAAATTTAGTGAGGATAGGTTAGTGGAAAAGATGGAAAAAATTCAAGCATTAAATGATGCAGTCCTAGGTAGCTCAACTACTAAATTTGATGAGGTGTGGTGCCCATTCTTTCTCCTACGAGAAAGGTATCATGGGGAAACAGCCTTGGCAGGGTACTCATGCCTATTTTTAGACATTTAATACATGTTTTTAGTGGTTGAAGGTGGAAATTTGAGTGTTCCCTCTCTTTTCCCTCCTCTCTCTTTCCCATCTTCTATAAATTGTAAAATGATGCCCATTTATAAAGATAAGACCCTCTTGGAATACTAGAACATCATTTCAAAGTGTTGTACATGTGTTCTTGAGTTACAGACCTCAGATTTGGTTTTTGCAATGTGTTTACACCTTCTCCTTTCATTGTAATGACATGTACATCTTCGTAAGCAATATAATTAATGTTTTGTGGCTATTATCTGCCCTAACTTGTGTTTTATTGCATTTTCTTGCCTTTTCATGCATTTGCAGGTATGTTGTGTATGTCTTCTTCACTTTGCAGGGTTTATTTCTATTGTGCTACATGGAAATGAGATTTTAAATGATATTTTGGACTAAGACATTGGTGTCTTCCCTCTCCTCCTTCATTTTCCTCCCATTTCCACTCATCTAAGAGTGTCTTTCCCCCTCTTCTTGGTGTTATCACCTCTTTTAGATTAGGATTTACTCTTTCATACATCTCTCTCTTCCCCTTGTCCCTTGGATTATTAAAATAGGATTAGATAGTTACATTTTCAGTTGTAAGTGTAATTTAGCATTAGGATTAGGTAGAGAAACCAACCTTCTTTGGAGGTTTGTCTCAAGTAGCAAGTCCCACAACTTGAGAGACAATCCCATGTTACCCAAAAACATTGATTTCTTATCCATTCATGCATGAAAAATAAGAGGGTGTTGTTTTTTGGTGATAACACAAGTCCCTTAGGCTAGAAAACAAGAGCACACAAAATAGACATATAGCCACAAACATGGGACACCCATGGTATCACAAGATATGCTAGTTACCTAGGCCATAATCAATGAAATAAACAAGTAGCAACATACACAACATACACAAAGAGAAATCATGTATGAAAAATAAGAGTGTTAGAACATGATGAAATGTCACAATAATTGATATAGAAAGAGACGTGTGAAACAAGAGGTGTCAATGCTTCACAAGACACATGTGTTAGTCATGTCACATTCACCCGCGATAAAAAGATAGGGTGATAACCTTCAAAGGTAAGGATTTTACTGTAACAGAGATCTTGATTTCCTTCATTACCAGTTTAGGTGTGGCTAGGATTAAGTTTTACAAAAATAAATTTGATAAGGATGTTAAGGAAAAAATATTTTTAGAGGGAGAGGAAGCCCTGCAAATTGGGACATCTGGTATAGTTTTCTCTTTTATCCCCTCGTATGGATACGTTGCTAAATTGGTTGTGACGTACATCACATTGGAAGGCCGCTACTCAACTTTGTCGCTCCATCACTTGGTTCTTTTGAACCATTTTAGGCACTATGTTAAGGTCAATTTATCTTATTATATTCTTCATTCGCTTGAGAAATCTATCCTTGACGTCCAAGCCCATCTACGTGGTCTCCCCCTTCATTAGGGGACTATCTTCCTTCTGCACCAGTACTTTCTTGATGTTTTTGTCAAAAATCCTCCCCAACCTTTAGCCCCTCCCTCCTTAGCATCCCAAAATCAAAACCAGAAATCCTAACTTTTAGGCCTCCACCTCAGTCCCCTCAGCTAAAAGGGTTTTACGTAGTGACACTAAGGGAAAATATATTGCGGTGGCTCAAAATCTTCTTCATATCAGCCAATCTACCCTTGACTCTCATGATAGCTTTGGTCTCAAAGCACAATTGAAGTAGCATGTTGACACTATCAAAAGAATAGAAGATAATGTTGAATTTCTTCTTAATGAAGGAAATAAGGAGGAATTGGACCTTGTTGTTCTTTCTAGGCTTGAGGAGAAAATGGAAAATATCACTAAACAACACAATGCCTTGGAGGATAGAGTGTAGAAAGTTTTGAACAAACATATCAACTAGCTCTCCATGCACAAAACACTACTTGATTTTATTCATGTTCAAGTTAATCAAATTTGTGACATAAGCGACATTATGGAGGATGTTTGGAAGGAAGGGAAACTCAAGAAGAAGGTTGTTACAACAAGCAGCAATGACCCCTCCCAAAAAATGCCAATTTTTACAAGGCCTTGAAGGATGCTCAGAAATTTTTTAATAAGTTTCTCAAATAGGTTTTTGTTCTTGGTTTTCATCTCGGCACTGGTATGATATGATTTTGTTGTTGTTGTTTTGTGTCTGTTGTAGGGCTTCTTGCTAGAATTATGCCCCTGACTTGATTGTTATTATATTATCTAGCTTTTTGGCTTTTTCTGTTGGGGTGTGCCCCCCACTTATCAAAAAACCACAATGTTCTTATTGTATATCCTAGATTTTGATCCTTTTTGTACTTCAGGGTATGGTCCCCTCAAAACCATTTACCAATAATAAAAAAAATGTAACCAAGTGTAATGAGGAAGTATAAATGAACTATAATATAAAAATGACACCTGTGTGTAGTTTATAATAGATGCCCCCAATTTCTAGTCTCGGGAAGAACTTTTCAATGGCACAAAATCGCATGAAGCGACATGAAGATCAACATCACATTGAAAGTCATTTTGAATTCATTGATTGGGTTTTTGTGTGTTTACAACCATATAAGAAAATGTATTTGAAAAAATAGAAGAAGGATAACAAGATTTCACCTAAGTATTATGGCCATTATCAAGTGTTGCAAAATATTGGTAATGTGGCATACAAACTGGAACTCCCTCTAGCCACTAGAATACATCCAGTCTTCCATGTTTTTTACTTGAAGAAGGTAACTGGATAGAAGGTATCAGCCTAGATAGTGTTACCTGAGCTCAATGAGGAGGGAAGAATGATCTTGGAACCATAATGTATCTGTCAGACACGCACTAAATGATTGAGGACAAGGTTCATCATTAGGTATTCTAAATTTATTTAATCAAGCTATATTAACCTTCAGATGTAGGTAAGGGATCCCTTTAGATAGTGAACTTAGATGGCACTCTTGGTATAGTGATTGTGTTACTCTAAGTGGTGACATTACACTCAGGTTTTTTTGTCTTGAATGTAACGATAGGATGATTTTTAGGAGAAACGATCTTAGAAGACTTACCTTTGATTTTTATGGTAGTGACCTGATGGTGTGATTGGTCAATATGACCCACGACTAAGTTATAATCATACTAAATCCTCTTATATTTAATATGATTGGTTTATGGCATTTGACCTTGGAATTGTTTTATTTTTTACCTCTTATCATGTTTTGGTAAAAGGTCTTGATAGATACCAAACTATTATTTTTTTGGAGTGGAATTTTCTCATTCAATCTTAATTTCACCCTTGTGAATGAGATCCTTAATATAGTTCTTGAGCCTCATACAAAAATTTATGTTGTGACCTTTTGTTATGTGGAAATCGCAGTACTCTACTTCTCAATACCATAATGGTTTGGGTATATTTTCATCAAATGGATTTGTATTGGTAAATTGAATCATATTCACAACTAAGAGCTTAAAGAAAATACATTCTAATGAATCACTACGATGCATATAATTTCTCCTTAAAATTGTTTTGGATTTCCCTCAAGCATGGTGATATTTGAGGTATTAAAAGGCTTGGGAAAGATTTGTCTCGATGGATTAGATGTATTTTGAATGGATATTATATGTTTGGAGTTATTGTATCATATTTTCTATGGGGATCAATGTTGGAATCTCATGCACATTGAAGATGGGTTGCACTTCCAATGGAGATGAGAATTCTTTGTAATTAGCAAGAGCATGAATCACAAGGAAAATCAAGTACAGAAAAGACAACGGAGTGTCTAGCATGATCATAAATCAGAATGAAGGGACCGTACTTATAGGAGTGTTTTGTAACTCATGTGCATGACTGATCTATACTAACCCTATTAACCTATTCAACCTATGCCATATTCTCACTTAGTGAAATTACTAACCAATAAGGTGAGCAATACTTCGAATGACAAAAATTCTAGTCATATACACCAACACCCCCTTCATCGAATCTGAGGTTGAGATCATGGAAAGTCAGAATGGAAGAAAAATCTCCTAGATAACTAAGTAAGATGTTTCAATGGGGCCCGACTACTAAGCCTGATAAGGTACCCATGTATAAACAACATATTATTGGAAGAAGAAGAAAAGAAGAATGGGTCCAGGAAACTAGGCCTAATGAGGTACCTGTTATCACCATATTATAGCACCCTCTGATTTGCTTGCATAGTGAGTAAGAGCTACTAGTGTAGTTAAGTAACATTGGGCCATCTTTCAAGTTGTGGGACTTGCAGACTTGAGATGGACCTCCAGAGAAGGTTGGTTCCTCTACCTAATCCTAACACTAAACTACTCCTAATGAAGGAAAAATCTACTATCTACTCCTAACCTATAATTTTCAAGGAGACAAGGAGAAGGAGAATGCATGAAAGAAGGGAAATCCTACACTACAGAGGTGATAACACTAACAAAAGGGATTGGAATATCTTGCTGAGGGAGAATATAGAAGGAAAATGGAGTTGGAAGAGGCCAAATAGCTGTGACACAGTCCCAAATCTCCATTCACCAAAAAATCTCCATGAAACACAACATCATAAACCCGTAAATGAAAGTAATTATGCACATAATAGAACAACAATAGAGAGGTAAGGGAATGCAATAAAATAAATGAAATGGTTTGGAGAACACCACAAATACAAATTTTATTGCTCCATGAATATACACAATCCATTACATTTATAGAATAAAGGTAAATTTTCATTTACAGAGCCCATGAGAAGGCTTGCAGCTCATAGACATTGAGAAAACAAAATGGCAAAGTTTCCCCATGCCTAGAATGTTAGAGTAGGTATTTACCTTAGCTCATGTTCACCTAGATACTTTATTTATGTTTATTGTATTTATCCTCACTCACTTATGTGAGTGGATATTTCTTTTATCTTAGTTAAATATTAGGAGATATTATCTCGTTGTTAGGTATAGTTTTTCCTTGATCTATGGTATTGAATAGTTTTTTCCTTGATCTATGGTATTGAATAGATCCTTGATGTCTAGTTCTCTCATAAATCTATGGTCTTGAAGTTAGTTCTTTGATGACTAGTTATTTCTTTGATTTATGGCTTAATCTACGACCTTGACTGGTTCTTAGATTGTTATTCTTTGCTTATATAAGCAAGGCCTATTCTCATTATATTTCATTGAGTTCCATAATAATATATGATATTACTTCTCATTTTTTTGCAAAGTTTTATGTAAAGTTATTCTAGCGAATTACTTTCATCTTATTAATCGTGGTGTTTGATTGGCATATGTGTTCTTGGCTTTGTATGATCTGGTTATCATTCCTTTTATGGCATCATAGCGGGAGCTTGTCATTGACATCCATCTGTAAGTTTTATTTTACAAATAAATTCTTTGTATATTCATATATTTGGGTTTTATCATTTTTTTTTGCATGAATTTTTATGCAAAACGGAGGCATCCATTGGATTCGGAAGGTGGCAAAACCCTAAGATCACCCTAAGGGCTTAAAGCTTGTGATTCCTACTAGTATGTGCTTAACTCCAGCCCCCTTTCATTTTATTTGTGTGGTGAAGGCAAGAGCATTTTATTTTGTTTTAGTGGCAACTAAAATAAATAGTAGAGCATAATATTGAAAAGTTTGTAACTTTTGATCGGTAACTCGGTTTTGAGTGCCATTTTTTGAAAAAGTGCTTGTTTTTTCGTACTCTTTCCATTGGAAATTTTTTTTTGAGAATTGCACTATAATTATAAAGTGCTATATTGTAACACGCACTCAGTATAAAGTACCAAATATGGAGGAGTGTTGTAATCAATTGTGGACGTAATTTCGGTTGAGCCCGACATCCTAAAATTTTGGGAGTTGCATTCTTGTATCTATCATGGATTCTAAGAATGATATGCTTTTCTCTGAAGTGTGTGGAGTTCAAGAGGGTGGAAAGCTGTCCATGATCCTAGTCCACTTGCAGTTGTTGATTTTGGGCAACTTATACATATATGTGGCATCACTCCACCCATTCAGTAGTATGGGAGGGTGTGGTGTTGATCCTGCATCTTTAGGTTATGTGTCCTTGCCTTGTTACCTTGGATTTTATTAGATCGTGGCACACCTATTTGCAGCACTTGATCAAATTATGTTTGGTATTTTTTTCTTGCACTTTTGACATCCTTTTGTTGATAGTCTCCTTGTATAAATCTATTCTGGTGAAGCCCAATATCGGTTATTTTTTATCTTTGTGATCGAGCAGTGGATTCAGACCATAATACACACCAAACTTCTTCAACATTGTACAAGTTTTTTGATCCGAGCTTCTTGGGATGCCTTACAGTGTGTTTTTACTCTCTTTACTTTGTTGTTACTAGTTTTGGGTACCTTACATTGTCCCTTTTTCCCATTTATTGTACATGAGTACCTCATCAAGACTAGTTGTCGGGACTCATACTGTGGACATGCCACTTCTATTTTGGCCCCTAGCTTCACTTGAGGGGGGGTGTTAGAGTAGGTATTCACCTTAGCTCATGTTCACCTAGGCACTTTATTTACCTTTATTGTATTTATCCTCACCCACTTATGTTTGTGGATATTTCTTTTATCTTATTTAGATATTATGAGATATTATCTAGTTGTTAGGTATAGTTTTTTCCTTGATCTATGGTATTGACTAGATCCTTGATGTCTAGTTCTATCCTAAATCTATGGTCTTGACTATTTCTTTGATGACTACTTATTTCCTTGATTTATGGCTTGATCTATGACCTTGACTAGTTCTTCGATTGTTATTCTTTGCCTATATAAGCAAGGCCTATTCTCATTGTATTTCATTGAGTTCCATAATAATATATGATATTGTTGCTCATTTGTTTGCAAAGGTTTATATAAAGTTATTCTAGCGAATTACTTTCATCCTATTGATCATGGTGTTTGATTGGCATCTATGTTCTTGACTTGGTACGATCTGGTCATCGTTCCTTTTACAAAATACTCCCTTCTCAAATGAAAAGTGTTTACAATATATAGAATTGAGGAGAGAA
Source organism: Taxus chinensis (assembly GCA_019776745.2). Taxonomy (NCBI): domain Eukaryota; kingdom Viridiplantae; phylum Streptophyta; class Pinopsida; order Cupressales; family Taxaceae; genus Taxus; species Taxus chinensis. The sequence goes on along the minus strand of CM034152.1, from coordinate 39,624,360 downwards.
GAGAGAAAGAAGAGAAAATCAGATTTCTACTCCCACCCACCAATAAAATTCATTAAATGATCTTGAAAAGGCATGGTCACCTCTAAAAATCCATTCCCCAATGTACTCTAGCTTGCTGGAGAATAAATCAGACCATACTACATTAAATTCATTGGTTGGGATGCCTGGAACTGGACTTTTTTGGATCTGATTACGTTTTCTTATTTTTTTATCCACTTGATCTCACCAAAATTGATATTTCAGGTTTCCATGGCTTATAGGAATTTGAGACCTTTCCAACAATATAAAGTTTATCAAATTTTGAGTACCAGATCAAAAGTTATGCCCATTTGAAAATTGGCATTAATCTGCACAAGAGATGGTGAAAATGCAAGTTTGCAAAATGGGCCATAGGGCCTAAAATTACAAACTGCACCATTTGTGCAAAATTGCAAAAGTGCCAAAACTCCCCCATGGCCCAAAATTGTAAGTTTGCAAAAAATCCCCCAAGGCCCAAAATTGCAAGTTTGCAAAAAATATCCCATGGCCCAAAATTATAAAAGTGCAAAAAATTCCCCAAGGCCCGAAATTGCAAAAGTGCAAAAAATCCCCCAAGGCCCGTAACTTGAAAAATATGAAGAGTTAGAAGGACTTCTTTATATTTTCAGAAAGGGGCAGAAATTTCCTATCTGGTGAAGATGCTTTCTGGAATCCTTAAGTATTAAAATATATGAAAAATAATATTTAAAGCATTAAAGGGGGAAATAGTGTTAGATGACCAAAAATTAAGCATGAGCTTATTTCTGACAATGATTTGGCAACTCATAGGGGCCATCCGCCTGCTAGATGAGTTTATCAATGGCCTTAAAGCATCCATTGGGCATGGAGTCAGCATGATAATAATAAAAACTGATTTAAAAATTTGAAACTCACCCCTAAATCTGCTTGAAGCAATGTTTGAACCATGGAGTTGATCTTTTTTCTTGCTCAAATTGACCATTCACATTGTAAGAAAATTCAAACTTGGGATTTTATGTGAGTGGAAAATTATTTGAAAATGAAATCTATCTTTTTTCTCTGCAAGTGATCTATTGGGATGAAGGATGAACCTCTTGAAACTGTGTAAAAATCTGATCTTTGCCAAGTTTTAAAGAAAACTGAATTGAATCATGGCAAAAGATGAAGCATTGCAGAAGTATGAAACATATGTTGATTATGGAGTGCACTTAGAACTTCCTGAAAAGAAATGATTTCCCCATGAACACTGACTTTTTGAAATAGTCTGTGCAAAAGCAACATAAGACCACAAAACTATGTACAAAGGGGAATATCATACATGTTCCAAGTGGAAACATGCATAGTGTGCACAAGCACTTCTTCTGCTAAAGACAAACCTACCTACTCTACTTTAACCCAAGGCATGGAAAACTCAAACAAATCCTGACACTGTAAAGGAGAAGTAGTTTCCCTTCCTCACAATTTTCATCCATGTGGAAGATTTGGCATTAGATCCAAATATGGTTAGGAGTGCAAAATTTATTCCATGATGTTTTTTCACTCCCTTACACATCAAGGTATCAACTAAGAACAAATTAAATACCTCTTCTAACTGTTAATCATTTGGTTTGAAGGGGTGTTGTAGTTGATCCTTGGCACATTGAGACTCTTCCTCATGATTAGAAGCAAGCATGACTACTTCTTTTGGCTCTAATGAAACAAAATATCTGATTGGGCAAGGTTTGATCCGTGAAGTTTTCCCATTGCTTTGAATCCCAATTCCCAGAATGAAGTCTCTTTGTAGACTTTCCTGAGAAAGGTGAATGTTTGCTATTTGATTTTGTTCTTGTTTTGCATCTACAAACCGCTAATCCTCTACTTTGATGACTGATTTGGAATGGATGTCATCCTTGTTCTCTTTCTCCTCCTTATCCAATGTGAAGTTTCGAAGATCAAACTCCTCCAATTATGATTCAAGAGGATTGTTTTGAGTTAGAGGTTTCTCTTGCATGTTCTCTCCCATGGAAAAAGTCTCTTGTTGTTGAAGGATGAATGATGGGGAAACAAATGTTATGATTTCCATGGGTTCTTCTCCATCAAAACACTCCTCCAAGTTAGATAAGCAATCAAGATCTTCATTGTCCTTCTGTGTCAAGACTTCTCCCTCTTGCATGATGACCTCTAAATAAATAATTTATTAACCATGTGTAGCTTCATCATCAAACATGAAGCTTGTGAGCTCAAAATCTTTCAAAAAAATGGATTTTGAGAGAGATGAGGTGGGAGAGAAATATGAAATTTATTTTGCAACTTGTTAATGATTCAAGACCTCTAAATTTTTCGCCCTCCTCCATATACTCCTCTTCTTTTGGATTTGGAGCTGCTCTTTTTTCCTCCTCCGTGATTGATTTTGCAGCTGGGATTTGATCACCAATCTTTTCAATTAAAGTTCCATCATGGATACTGCACTTAGAGCATGCTGATTAATGATCATCCTCTTGTTCCACTACTGCTACAAAATCAGTGTTAGCCACCACTTGTTCTTCAACTCTTTTCTCCTCTGAAGGCTTCATCATCAAGGGAATTTTTTCAATTCAAAATATTAGAGCCCAATTTCTCAAATTACTTATCATTTATTCTTTATCATACTCCTCTTCTTGTTTCCTTTAGCTGGTTTTCTGACTTTCATCTTTCCATGATGAACTTGGAAATGCAAAAGGAGGGGTGTGTTGGGATTCAACCATTTTTTCTATTTTTTGTGGCAGTGAGAGGGATAAAACTTCTTATTTATTTGGAGGGGATGATTTCTTGGAAGGGAAAAGGGCAGAAGAATTGAGGTGAGATGGAATATTAGGAGATGGAGAAATGGATTCCACAATTAGGGCAGCATGAAAAAAGCTTGAGTTATGACGTTGAGATGACATAGTTTGGGAAGCAAAAAAACAATACTATGAGGTGGTGAACTTACCCATTGACAAGGTTTCCTTGTATCAATCTCATAAGCTTCAATATCCTTGGACCATTGTGCAAGTTGGGGCAACATCTCAACCATGAAATCAAGATTCTACTCCAAGCTATAGTGTCTTGGAAAAGGGCCTTCCCATAGACAAGGTTCCCTATAGCCAATCGTGAATGCTTTCATTGGAACTATAGCCCAAGATTGCACCATGCTTGTTTCCATCCTTAGATTTTTCCTATGCAATTCAACTTCTTTAGGTGTGAAAATCCCTCCAAAATATGTACATCTATGCTCTGGGGCAGCGGCATAGTTTGGAAAATGACCAAATTGATTTGAATCTGGCTCACTTGGATATGCATGCTGTTGATTTCCATTATGAAACTATTTTGTAGGTGTGTTGAACTAACCAGGAGATGGATCTGAATAACACTACTGTAAGTGTGAATTCCATGATGGGAATGAAGTCATGATTGCACAACTTCATGGAATGGAAAAAGATGAAAAGATATGGAAGTAAAATAGAATGGAAATGGATAGAAAGAAAGGTCCAGAATTCAGAAAATGGGTTGGTTGGATCAGTGGAGTCACCAGATGTGCTTGGAATGTCCCTCCAAAGGATGAGATTCCAACAAGAACACACCAAATTTTTGAAATGAATATGTAAAGCTCCTCAAACTACTCCCACCAGGTGTGCCAGAACTATTGTCACCAAATTACAACACCCTTTGATTTTCTTACATAGTGAGCAAGAGCTACCAGTGTAATTACGTAACATTGGACCTTCTTTCAAGTTATGAGACTGGAAGAATTGAGATGGACCTCCAGAGAAGGCTTGTTCCTCTACCTAATCCTAGTAATAAACTACTCCTAATGAAGGGAAAATCTACTATCTACTCCTAACCTATAATTTCCAAGGAGACAAGGAGAAAGATAATGCATGAAAGAAGGGAAATCCTACACTACATAGGTGATAACACCAAGAAAAGGGATAGGAATATCCTGTTGAGGGAGAATATAGAAGGAAAATGGAGTTGGAAGAGGCTAGATAGCTGTGACATAGTCCCAAATCTCCATTCACTAACAAATCTCCATGAAACACAACATCATAAACCTGTAAATGAAAGTAAGTATGCACATAATATAACAAAAATAGAGAGGTAAAGGGATACAATAAAATAAATGCAAGGGTTGAGAGAACACCACAAACACAAATTTTATTGCTCTATACACAATCCATTACATTTGTAGAATAAAGGAAAAAAATTCATTTACAGAGCCCATGAGAAGGCTTGCAGCTCATAGACATTGAGAAAACAAAAATGGCAGAGTTTCCCCATTCCCAGAATACCCCCTTCTCAAATGAGAAGTGTTTACAATATATAGAATTGAGGAGAGAAGAGAGAAAGAATAGAAACTCAGATTTCTACTCCCACCCACCAACAAAACTCATTAAATGATCTGAAAAAGGCATGGTCACCTCTGAAAATCCATCCCTTAATGTACTCTAGCTTACTGGAGAAGAAATCAGACCATACTGCATTAAATTCGGTGGTTGGGATGCTTGGAACTACAATTTTTTGGATATGAGTATGTTTTTTTATTTTTCATCCACCTAATCTCACCAAAATTGATATTTTAGGTTTTCATGGTATAGAGGACATTGAGACCTTTCCAATGACATAAGTTTTGTTGAATATTGAGCACCAGATCAAAATTTATGCCCATTTGAAAATTGGCATTAATCTACATAAGAGATGGCGAAAATGCAAGTTTGTAAAAATGGGCCCTACGGTCCGAAATTCCAAACTGCACCATTTGTACAAAATTGTAAAAGTGCAAAAAATCCCCCAAGGCCTGAAATTGCAAGTTTGTAAAAAATCCCCCAAGGCCTGTAACTTGAAAAATATGAAGAGTTAGAAAGACTTCTTTATATTTTTGGAAAGGGTAAGAAATTTCCTATCTAATGAAGATGATTTTGGGAATCCTTAAGTACTTAAAATATATGAGAAATCAGATTTGAAGCTTTAAAGGGGTAAAATGCTGTTAGTTGACCAAAATTAAGCATGAAATTATTTTGGACAACAATACTCATGTACAATAAGGATCTCAAGTAATGGAGTAAAAACCCCTAAGGGAAAAAATCCACTTACAAGAGACAAAAGACTCCCTAAAAAATCTAAGAAAGATGCACCAAATGAGTCTCGTCAACTAAAGGCCTAATAAGGTACTCATGTACAAACTGTAATATTTCTAGAAGAAGAGAAGAGAACTAGAAAGCCCAAAGAATATGGGATGCTTCAAAATACCTCACCCCAAGAAGAGACTGTCAGTGAAGATACTTCACCTCAGTAAAGGGTTTGGTAAAAATGTCTGCAACCATATAATATGTTTGACAATACTGTAAATTGATGATGTCATCATGGATTAACTCGTAAATGAATTGCATATGTATCTTGATGTGCTTCATCCTTTGATGTTGAATGAGATTTCAGAAAATCGAGATGGTGCTCATGTTGTCGCAGTAGATGATAGTAGCCCACCGATAGTGAATACCAAACTCTTTCAAGATACCATGTAACCAAATAGCTTTTGTGGCAACATTAACTACTCCTATGTACTCTACCTCTATAAAAGATATTACAATTGCATTCTACTTCTTTCTAGACCAACTAACAGGACCCGAACTAAGAGAAAAACTATAGCCTAAGGTAGATTTTAGATGATTTAAATCACTGACCCAATTAGAATTAGTAAACTCAACCAAGCCAATATCTACTCCTCCAAGATAGTGGATGCCATCTATGTAAGTTCCAAAAACGTAATGAAGGATGCGCTTAGTTTATTTCCAATGCAAATCATGTGGCTCTTGCATGAATCTGGACATGATCCCAACAACATGCGATACATCTGGACGCTAGTGAGTAAGGTAAATCAAGCTCCCCACCAACTGTCGATAGAGGGTACCATCAACCAAGGGAGTAGAAAAATAAAAAACCAACTTAACCCTGGAAAGGAAAGGAGTAGGCGAAGGGTTACAATCAAACATATGAAATCGAGCAAGAAAATCAAGAGAGTACTTAGGATACAAAATCATAATACCCGATTCATATTGTGAAATCAAAATCCCAAGAAAGTAATGAAGCAATCCTAAGTCAGTCATGGAAAACTTGTTGGATAAGGAAATATTCACATAATCGATGATAGAGGAAGAATTTCTCGTGATCAACAAGTCATTGACATATATAACAAGTATGAGTATGGAGGCATCTTGCCACAAAATGTAAACATTTGGGTCAGAGTGACACCGAGTGAATCCTGATGTAAGTAAATAGGATTCCATCTCAGCATACCAATCCTGAGGGGCTTGTTTAGGACCATAGAGATACTTCTTTAACTTAAAAATGAGGGAGGGATCATGGACATAACCCGGAGATTGTTCCATGTAGATCTCTTCCTATAGGTACCCATGAAGGAAGACACTCTTAACATCCATTTTGTGGACTTCCCATCTGTTATCCGCAATGATGGTGAGGGTCAGTCGATTAGAATTCATCTTCACAACCGGAGAAAATATTTTCGTGTAGTCAACCCTAGCTACCTGAGAGAAACCCTTAGCTACTAGTCACACTTTAAATTTTTTGATATCTCCATCTGATTCATACTTTTTTTGGAACACCCACTTACACTGAATGATTTTTCTTCCTTTTGGAAGAGGGGTACGATCCCAAGTATCGTTCTTCATGAGTGAGGAATTTTCCTCATCCATGATAAAATCCTACTCAAGAATACCAAAATCCTCCTGGAAATATAGAGGGTTGGAAGCGGAGGTGAAGAAGTGAGGTCTAATAAACTCTATGTGAGTCTATCTCCTATCCGAAGGATCTCCCATCTACTCTATAACACTCTACAAATTTTTCCTAGCCCAATGAGGACCAGGAGGATCAAGCTCAAAGTCAGAATATTCTTCACTCAAGTGAGAAGGAACAAGATTCCACTCAACACTACCATTAGAATTGGAAGACTCCAAAGCATGAGGGCTAGGAAGTGAAGGAGGATTAAGAGGAGGGGAATGCTCAATAATATCATCATCTGAAGAGTCATATTTAAAATCAGAAAGCATAAGAATCTCATAAGGTAGAGAAGTAGAAGTCGAAGAAGACTCATCAAATTTCATACTTCTATAGATGTAAATATCATGAGTAGTAGGGTTTAAATATCAATATCCCTTCACGCCATCAAGATACCCAATAAAGATACAAGGTTTGGATTGTGGGTCCAAAGCCTTGCGTTTATTTTTAGGAATTCGAGCCATAACCTTGGATCCAAAGACTCGAAAGTTCTAAACATAAGCCTTAAATCCAAAAGAGGCTTCGAATTGTGTCATCCCTCTCATTTCCTTGTGTGGAACATGATTCTGAATGTAATAAACACAATTCACTTCTTCGGCCCAATACTACGGAGAAAGGGACTTCAAGTGAACCATATAAGTGGACTTCAAGTGGAGACCGTTTCACCTATTTCTAAGCAAGATCCTTAAAGTCTTGAAATTTTTTGAAGACTTCGGACTGAAGCTAAAGAAAATATACCCAAGTATATCATGAGTATTCATCAATGAAGGTAAGTATATAAAGATCTCTAGCAAATGAAGGAGACACAAACATGTCAGATATGTCACTATGAACAAGATCCAAAAGACGAGTAGCTCTCCATGATTTTCCTTTGTCAAAAATCTTTTCAGGGTGCTTCCCAAGGGCACAACCCTCACAAAGACCCTTAAAAAATCTTACGCGTCATAACTTATTGACCATTTCATTTTGGCTTAATTGTTTAAGGTAACAAAAATTTAGATGCTCGAAACGCTCATGTCATAGCTTACTAACCTCATATGCATGAGTGAGCAAGGTAGTGGGCATCAAATCATAAGTAAAGTGGGAAAAGGTATACAACCATGAATGGTGATCCACCTCTCCCTCAACCATTGTAGTTTCATTGTGAAGCTCACGAATAATCATCGAGTTAGGACCAAATTCCACTCGCATTCCTTTACCAGTGTGAGTGATTTTGTAAACTGATAGGAGATTGGTAGAGAGACCAGGAACACTCAACACTTGGTTAAATGTTCCCCCATTCATCTCTATCAATCGAAACGTTTGTGTCATCACCTAACATGATTTGGGACACACCACAGGGTTTGATGTTGGAGAAATCAACATGAGAAGAAGCCATGTGGTGCGAGGCACCAGAATCTATAATCCACGTCAATGAAGGAGGAAATCAAGCTACAAGGGTCATTCCTTTATTCTTATCAGATTTAGACTGTCTTACAATGGAAGACTCAGCTTTTGGAGAATTTTGTTCGATAAACTTAGGAACACCTATATGATTTTTCTCAAGTAAATGAGTAAGGTTATAGACACCCATAATTACACCCGAGCAATTTAAATACTTAAATTACGCTAATTATCTCCCTTCTTGCAAATTGACAACATATCATCAAAAGCACTCATCTTCTCTCTTATTGTCATTAATTAATTACAATATGCTAATTAATTAAGTCACCTATCCAAATAACATCCTGATTAACGAACTTCCGTTAATTAATCAACCCTTCTATCTAGACTAATTAATTATTATTAATTAATTAGCTTTCCCTTTCATTTAACCAATAAATCAATATTTAATTGATTTAATCCCCTTTTAATATCTTAAATCGTACTAATATTCCTCTAATTAGCTTCGATAAGCATACATCTACCTATTAGTTAATCACCTCTGATTAATTAAAACATCCCCCCAACTCCCAAACTTGCTAAACATAAATTAAACCCTTTTAAATTAAGGTTACCTTTTATAAAGCAGCCTTATCCATTCCTAATTTTGTTTTACCTTTATCCCACATGCAAAGGGATGAAGTGTTTCATTTATCCATTGGGTTATATAAGGAGCCCTCCTTCTACCTTTATACCTACACCTAAACTTCTTGAGAAGAAAAATGCAAATCATATAGCAAAATAGACTAAAAGATTTCCTTTGTTTTCTTGAGATTTCATCATTTGGGAGAGTTAAGCCCTTTTCCTAAGTGCTTAGGTCATATGGGAGGTGTCCAAAGGGTCTTGTAGCCCAACTTTGACAGGCCCTCATTCTTATGTTCTTAGAATACCAGAGAAAACCATTTTTTATTGTCATGGAACCTACATAGGTCCATTCATTTATTTGTTGTTAGATAATAGAGGATTTAGACACTTAACATTGTTAGTTTCAAAATTTTGAATATGATGAATGTTAGTATCTAGCCTTGTTTAATTCTTATCTTGATGGTGCTTAGTATTTTGTTTAAATTTTGCTAATCAAGGCTATTAGGTCTTAGTCTTTACTTGCATTAGCATTAGTTTAAAAATGAATCATGCACACATTTGGCACACCATGTACTATGCCAAGTTGTCGCTGGCACTTGTCAACTCTATACAGCTCTATGATGTAGCTGCGACTCCCAAGGATAAAGTGCTCTACTGAGCACACATTGAGCTCTATGGAATCCTCTGGCCACTGGATATGTCTATAGGGTCTCCATATAATGTCTATCACCGGCAGCTCATTGATCTCTCATCGGTATCTATATAGGCTACCTAGGTGGCCTCTGACATCACCACCTACTGATACCCATGCCATGTAAGATGGCTCCTCTGGGTCTCAAACGTGTAAAGTACCCACAGGGCATCCCATCGCAATGTGGTCCCATGACCAAATCTGTAACAATGAGGTTGGCCGCACGGTCTTCTGACCATGGTAGGTGATCAAGTGTAGATCCCAATATAAGTGCGCCAATATTCACTACCCCTAGCAATATCGCTCACCACTGAAAATTCCATGAACTAATGGTAGCAACCCTCTCGGGAAATATGTCCCCGTCTTATCAATGAGAAGAAACCCACTGATAAGTGACATGATGTATAGGGGCCCCCAATGTAGTGTCGGGTCAGAAATACACTCGTGCAATGCAATGGTCATATTGTCATGCGGTATGTCATCTATGTCGAAAAGGTTGATACAAGCTGCTCTAATCTGCCCTATATCAGAGTTGTACTCAATCAAAGTACTTATGATCGACACATGGAGAATCTATCATATGTCCTCTAGGGTTACAGTCATCTCCCCAGTAGGCAGTCTAAAACACTAGCTCTCGCAATGCCACCGCTCGGCCAGTGCAGTAAGTAATCCATGGTCCAAAATGATGGATGGCATCCGAGACACAGGGCTTAGCCCCACCACCTCGAGAAGTATGGCCATAACCCACTAGTCTCACCGATGCATGCTCCCCTCTAACTCGGCAATATGGGAATGACACTCCCGTGTCTGCAACATTGGCAATCATCTCTGTAAAATGTCAATCCACTCATCAGTCATTAACATTTCTTCTAAAAATTTGTCTATCATTTTAGGGTTAACCCAAAAATCCTAAAATTTTCTTCTAAATGTCATCTTTTTGGCATTTTCCCTATCTATCCTCCACTGACCTAGGATGCCTACGCACTCTTTCAGGTGTGTGCACCTCCCTTTTGGCATGTGAGCATGCGCGCGAGTGTCTTAGGGAACTTGCGCCCTTATTCATGCACCTGTGCACCCTTTTTGGCATGTGCACCACTCATTCAATGCTTACGCCATCATTCCTATCCCTGCGCTTGTGCACGTATATCCCCCCCAGTGTGTGCACCCTACTTTTGTTATATGCGCTTCCCTTCTAGTGTGTGCACGTGTGCGCACATGTGTAGTGTGTGCGCATGCGCGTGGGTGTGTGGATTGTGTGCATACACGTGCGCACGTATGTAAAGCAAGCCTGCGCCCCCAAAGAGACGCCTACGCCCCCAACTTGACACTTACAACTGTGCGTATGCGCGCCGACGTGAACCTCTAGCCCTAATTACTAATTTTAGGTCATTAATGGAAAATTTTGAAAAGCTAGGTTTGGATACTCACGAAGGCATCATTGTCAGCGTGCCACTGGTACCCTCGGACTGCATCTTCTCGCCTCAATTGGTCCCGTGTGATCACCATTGTCCTCATTGCTTTCAGAGCCTCACAGTAAAATCTCAATAGTGCTCGGTTAAAATGAATAGGTCGTGGTGATTTACCCCCCCTAGGTGGGGTATTTAAACTTGTTTTTCACCGCCGTGAAGGCCTAGAGGCTCGTTTCAACCATTGTTTTCTCCTCTGTTCACTGTGGAATAATTATTTTTATTAAATAATTATTTTTTTCTTATTTTTCACTGTATTGGGGCATTTTCTGTTGTCTAATACTGCTTTCTTCCCCCTAGGGAAATTTTATTGCTCCTAGGCGATTTTTCTTCTTATTCACACTCTCGTCAATAATTATTTTTCAAAACTAATTATTTTATTAATTGTTCCACGAAACAAGGACGTTACTTTTCACTTGTTTCTTCTTTCTTCCACCTAGGGCACTTTCTATTGCACCTAGGTCCTTCATTCTATTTATTCTATTTTCTTCTACTGCCCACCGCATTTTGGAAAATAGAAAACAAAAACAATATATATATCACGTCAAAACTCCAAAAAAAAGGGGCAAAGTTTTTCACAAAATCTTAAAAAGTAAAAAACCTACAAAAATGGTAACTTGCTTATTACGGCTGAAACTTGTGTCTTGCGCATGGTATTTTCTCCGTATCCTACTAGTTTGTTTCACATCTTCCCCGATTAATACGACTCGCAGATTGCCAGACACACAACCATTCACAATGTTAGTTGCTTTCTTCGTCTGTACTCTGGGGCACATCTGTTGCCTGGTGTTGTCTCGTTGCGCACAATGCTTTTTACTTGGACCTCATGTCCATTATCATTTCCCCTTGCATGTATCCTTGCTCGGGGCATCATTTTTAACCCTTGTTGTCAATCACGAACATGTGGATCTCTTCATCTTGATAACAAAACATTTGTACAACTGTCTTAACCATTGTTGGGTTGGATATGTGTGTTTGTACTTGTTTTCCCTGTTAAATGAGCTATTTTCCGTCTCATATTGCATTGCATTGTTGTATGTTGGTGGAGTTAGTATTTTTAGCAATGGAAAAATTTTCGTAGTATGGATTTTCATGTCATTCTACCTTTGTCATATGCTTTTATTTTTCATAAGGACCAATGACGTAGCTCTCGTGGTAATATGATGACATCAAAATTGTTCCAATAAACAATAGCCAGAGGCTAAGCTCTTCTCTCCACTCCTCCATATTTCTTTTGCATCACTTTCCTCTCACCCCTAATCTTCTGTATTCTTGGGGCATCCTGCCCCTTCTCATTCTTCTATCTATCTCACCTTTTTCGATCGTCAATCGTCTTCCTTCATCACCCCATCGACACTCGAGGGGGCATCTCTCCCTCCTACTAATTTTTCTTATATCCCTTCAAAATTCCATATGTCTACTATCTTTGAAGTGGCGTCACTTACGCCACCCCAAAGAGGGGAAAACCTAGACACCCATAATTATGCCCGAGAAATTTAAATACTTAAATTGCACTAATTATCTCCCTTCTCGCAAATTGACGACATATTGTCAAAAGCACTCATCTTCTCTCTTATTGTCGTTAATTAATTACACTATGCTAATTAATTAAGTCTCCTATCAAATGAACAACCTCATTAATGACCTTTCGTTAATTAATCACCCCTTCTATCTAGACTAATTAATTATTACTAATTAATTAGCTTTCCCTTTCATTTAACCAATAAATCAATATTTAATTGATTTAATCCCCTTCTAATAGCTTAAATCGCATTAATATTCCTCTAATTAGCTTCTATAAGCTTACATCTACCTATTAGTTAATCACCTTTGATTAATTAAATCACCCCTCCAACTCCCATGACTTGCTAAGCATAAATTAAACCATTCTCAAGTAAGGTTGCCTTTTATAAAGCAACCTTATCCATTCCTAATCTTGTTTTACCTTTATCCCACATGCAAAGGGATGAAGTGTTTCTTTTATCCATTGGGCTATATAAGGAGCTACCTACACCTAAACTTCTTGAGAAAACAAATGCAAAGCATATAACAAAATAGACTAAAAGTTTTCCTTTGTTTTCTTGAGAGTTCATCATCTTGGAGAGTTAAGCCTTTTCCTAAGTGCTTAGGTCATATGGGAGGTGTCAAAAGGGTCTTGTAGCCCAACTTTGACAAGCCCTCATTCCTAGGTTCTTGGAATACCAAAGACAACCATTTTTTATTTCCATGGAGCCTACATAGGTCCATTCATTTATTTGTTGTTAGAGAATAGAGGATTTAGATACTTAACATTGTTAGTTTCAAACTTTTGAATATGATGAATGTTAGTATCTAGCCTTGTTTAATTCTTATCTTGATGGTGCTTAGTATTTTGTTTAATTTTTGCTAATTAAGGCTATTAGGTTTTAGTCTTTACTTGCATTAGCATTAGTTTAAAAACAAATCATGCACACATTTGGCACACCCAGTGGGACCTAGTCCCTTGACATTTTAGTTTAAATTTCATTGTTTTGGCTAACTTTTGATATGCACATGTAGTAATTAATGTCCATTTTCTTGGAATTTTTACTAATTTTATATGTGTAAGTTCTTGTTCATAGCCATCATTTTAATGGGTTTTTTCCCTTTTTAAACTAACTTGCTAAAATTTGAAGTATTGTGAGCTTTCTTGTGTTTTTTGCCATATTTTGGTTGCAGGGGTGGCACAGGCACACTACTGGGAGCGTAGGTACATTTTTGGTGGTGCAGGCACCTCTCGGGTGGCACAGGTGCACTGTCAGAACCCAATTATCTATTTATCGACCCTGGCACACATACCCTAACCGGTGCGCAGACACATTTTTGTATTGTACCTTCACTGCAACTCAAAACCTGTCAGATTGGCGCATACACCCTAACCCGAGTGCACACGTTGTTTTGGTGGCACAGACACATTTCTGGTGGCAGCAAGCATTCTGTTGGAATCTGAGACTGTTTTACAAAGCAGTGGCACACACAATTTTCCGGTGGTGCACACGCTATTTTGGTAGTGCAAGCACTCTGGTGTGAAAACTAACCTATTTTTATCAAAGTTGGCGCATACGTTCTTTTGGTGGTGCACATGCTTCTCAGGTGGCGCAGGTACACAATAAGCCAGAAACACACAAAGTAGCGCACACGTCTTTTTGGTGGTTCACATGCCTTTTGGGTGGTGTAAGTGCACTGTAAATTGAAAAAACATAGAGTGGTGTATACGCCCTAACCCGCATGCAGACGCCAAAAAAGGGGCGCAGGTGTCTTTTTGTTTTCTTGAAATTAATGGGTTGAGGTGCTAACATTTTTGTAGGTTTTATCTAATTAAATACTTGTCTTTGTAGGGTGTTTTTACATATTTTTCATTGATTAGATAAACTTTGCATGTTTACTTATAGGAATAAGATCACGTATGCTCTTCCCTCGCGTCCCTTGTGGTGATCTTGGGAATCAAAAATGATTCTTAGGTCCTTTTTGATGATTTGAGGTTGTTAGGAATATTTGAATTGGAATTGGCTAACTTGGTGTGTTTAAATTAAAGTGTTTTTCCATTTGATATCTTTTCAGATTTTGGAAACATCACGTATGCTCTTCTCTTGCGTCCTTGGATGATCTGGAGAATTAGAAATGGCGTTTACTATTTTGATGGAAAAGTACTAAAAAATCGTCATACAGGACCAAAACACCCCGCTTGTCAAAGAAAGGAGGAATCGAAATGAAGTCAAAAACTACTAATACAGTTGTTATACATGTTTCCAAAAGGTGTTCAAGCAAACCACACCTAATTAAACAAGATAAAAAGAACAACATATTCAAAACATTGTATTGCAGGTTTCGGAAAAGGGTACGTCCCTCTCTACTCAACTAGAACATAACCCCTTTGGCATAATGCCTTAAGCTACAACAATGGGGGTGGTTCCAGGAACCCCAAAGTAGTCCACACAAGAGGGAACCTTGTGGATGAAACAGGAAGTGCTCCACACTACCTATTTGACTAGTGATTCCTTTGTGAGATAGTGTTACAAGTTGTCCCTATGTGACCCTTTTAAGTACACGATGGATGCATTTACTACCCACTGTGCTTAAAGGGGGCGAAGCCAAGATACTACCAAGATAGTTAGGACTATTTGGGTAAATTGCCCCACTCATGAACAACTTTGTAACACCTTGGACAAGAGAACCACCTAGGAAAATATACTTCGGCCAGGAGCCCACTTTGACCATTCTAAAATAGTGTTGAGTTGTGAGCCATCTTTTCATAATGAAACGTGTGATGCGTTACTTTTGCTTAGTTTTTCACTTACCTTAAGGCGAGGTGAAACTCTACCAAAGTAAAGCCAACATTTTTTTCATCCCCATTTTTTGTCTACTTCCTTCACCTTCTTTTGACACTTTGTTGATCAAAAGAAGGGTGACTACCTCTGTGTTACTAATTGATTGTTTCTGCCACTTTTTTGTCCATTTACGCCCATCCATGTTTACGGATGGGTAAGTTAAACATCTAAAGTGCACGGAGATGTATTCATATCATTGGTGGCCATTTTGATCTTGATACCCATGTCAAGATCGTCATTGTAGTTAGGCGGGGTTCATCATCTTGAACTTCCTTAGAAGGGTTACCTTGTTTGTATCGTATCACTACAAGTTTGATATTTACGTCTTATTTTTTGTAAACTCACCCTAAATATCTATTTTGTAAGGTTACACTGCACACATTTTAACTATTCCTAGCTATACTTTGAGCTTTTTGTTCGATTCTATTATTACCTCGATTTTGAAGAGTGCTACCTGTTACCACTTGTGCGTGTTGTATCAATAGCATCTTGATATCAATACCTTACTTTCTCGCAAAGTTTGGTTAACACATCTTGGTGATATTTTTGTGTCACTCACAAATTGTAACTGGCACTTTTTGGGATATAGGTCTTAATCAAATTTGAGCTCGCTTCTAGTATATCTTGTTAGGAGGTCACATTAACTTTTTGTATTTACTTACGTCTTGTTCATTCTCTTGAACTTGGCATAAGTGAGAACATATTTTTATTTATCTTGCGACACTAAACTACTTTTTAAGACGTAGTCTAGGAAGTACTTCGTTTGTTAGGATTAGATACCAAACATTTGTGTCACTAGTGATTTATCACTATATCACATTGGTATTCTCACATTGTTATTCATTCATATTCTTGACAATTTATCTTGCATTTCACTTAGGTGTGGTCACAAAGTTTTGAACACATTTACAATTTACCTTAGTGAAACTATCACAAATCATGGCTCCCAAAACACGATTAGGACTCAAGAAACAAACATACGAGGAACCACAATCGCAAGCTTGGGAAGCCTCGAACAGAAAAGGGTCAAACCCCTTCATTGAACATGATCTAGGGCCCGTGTTTTCTGCAAAAAAAGAGATATAAGATATGGTCGATCATAGTGGTAATGAATTGGAATCCCCACACGCAGAATTCAACTTTGACCCTACTTTATTAGATGATTTTCTTTTCAGAAATAAGGATAGAGTGCTAGCACGGGTCGTAGAATTAGGGGCCAAAATGCCCACTGAAAATGAAACAATCCCACCTGCGAATAACGCTAATGAGGAAGAACGACCCCTTATCAATATGGAGGATATTTTGACGCATGGACATGCTTCTACCTCCAACACAGGAAATGATAAAGTGGTGGGACATAGAATACCCTTTATCAAAGTGCCACGTAAAAATAGAACAAGACATGAGAATGGTGAAGAACCTCCACAATAAGAGGAAGAGGAAGAACCTTTAGAAGAAGAAACCACAATTCAACAACAGATTAGTAACCTAAGCTGAAAATTAGCTTTACTAACCTCTCATGTATAGAAGGAAGCAAGCAAAAATGTTCAAAATTCAAGGCCTAAGGTTAAGATCAATGAATTCCATAGAGAAAATCAAGAAGAAGATGATACGGGGTATCGTCGAGTATATATCCCTGCTTCTCCCACTAGAGAACAATTGTTCAAACAAGAGGTACATTCTATGAAAGTAACACTTTCAAACCTTCAAGAGAGCAATATAGGGAGCATTAGAAAGTATCAATATGAAGAATTATGTCCCTATCCTTTTGACAAGACTATGACCCTTCAACCCTTTCCTAAGAAATCCGACATGCCAAAAGTCGACAAATATAAAGGGAAGGGAGATCCACGGGATCATGTCAAATATTTCTATATGGCATTTCAAGAGGTATCTTATAGTGACAATTATCTCATAAGACTTTTTCCCAAGAGTCTAGGAGGTCAAGCCTTGGAGTGGTTTACACGTTTACCTCGGGGATCAATTTTCACTTGGCCAGAATTGGTAGAAAGGTTTGTGCGTCACTTCTCGTACAACATAGAGAGTGATGTCACCATGGAAGATTTATGTGGTGCCAAACAATGCCCTAATGAGACTTTCTCTAGCTTCCTCCAATAGTGGAGAGGGATAGCTAGCCGCTTCCCTTGTGCTTTCCCTGAAAAACAGCTGGTTAGTATTTTTGTACCCAACCTAAATCCGGACATAGCCTTCCACCTCCAAATGCATTATGTTCACACTTTTGAGGAGGTCATAAAAAAAGGGGTTCAAATAGAGAAAGCTCTCATTGCCAAAGGAACTCTCAAGTCCCAATCTAGAGATAACCAAAATGTTAAACCCACGGAGAAGCCGAAGGTTTTTAACAAAAAAAATTGTGGTGGGAGATGGGATCACTGATTCCAAATGTGTACAAATGGTCCAAACTGGTCAACCTTTTAAACTGACCAAAGGACCAATTCAACCACCACCAAAATGAAGAACGTTCACCTCTCTTAATGAACCTTTGTCGGTTATACTAAAACAATTGGATGTGGCTCACATGATGACATATCCTACAACACAACCATTTGATGACAATGCTCCAAAACCTTCATGGTACAAGGAGCATGAATATTGTGAAATGCATCATGTCAAAGGACATAAGACAGACAAATGTTTGTGACTTCGTCATTATATCCAAGACCTCATCGACAATGGGGAAATAGAGGTGGACAACCCAGGGAAAACTCAGACACCCAATGAAAAAATGGGGATATATAAAGAGCCATTCCCCAATCATGATAAATCAAAAAAGTCAAAGCCGGATCGGGGAGAGTCATCCCAAGGTTATAAAGCAGTGAATTACTTATACACCAAAAAAGACAACAATCATTATGATTCACTTATTGGATGTATTCGCTCTCCTACTGACCATATTAACACCATCTGAATCAAGGGAAAGGATTGCGCCATGGTAACAAGGCGTGCCCACCTCGTGATTCTGGAACCTTCTCCATCAACCCCACAAAATGGTAAATACAACCTCTTAGAGCAACTTGAGAATACGTGTGCTAAGATTTCGATCTTAGATCTTCTTAAGATATCCAATGTACACAAAGACATTCTTTACCAAACTCTTCAGGGGTCGGGAGTGCCATTAGAGGTAGATCCTACACATCTTCAAGCCGCAGTAGCAAACATCATACCAAATGAACATATTGCCTTCAACTATAGGGAGATCCCTAATGAAAATCCAACACATAATCTTCCCTTGTATATTGAGGTAGTGGTTACCCACAAGAAGATCAAATGGGTGCTTGTGGATAACGGATCAAGGTTGAACATCTACACACTCAAGTTGGTTAAACAGCTAGGACATACTGAGGTGGATCTTGAGTCAAATATTATCACTATCACCGCTTACGACAATGTGGAAAGGGAATCAGCGGGCACAATCACGTTGCCCATGGAGGTGGGTCCCACTTGCCATCAAACAAAGTTTCATGTCCTGGACTTGGAACTTCCATATAATATGCTTCTAGGTCGACCATGGATTCATGCCATGCAGGTCGTGCCATCGACGTTCCATCAGTGCATTAAATTGAAGCATGAGGGACACACCATTACAATACAAGGAGATTCAGAGCCCTTCGCTCACTACAGAGCTCTCAATAGCTTTGCACGTAAGGGCACATATGCATGTCCCTCTGCCGATATAGTTGTCCCTCTCTAATCTGAAGCCATGGAATCTCAGATAGATTCAGATTCTCTCAGTTCTTGCGCCCATGGTGCATCTACATCAACCTCTCCTTTTGATTCATGGGAGATGAAAATCCTTGAATATGGCTATGGAGAATATAATGTGCAGCAAGCCCTCTTGGTTTCAGACCTCTCATTATCACCCAAGACTAGAGGTCGACCCAACTATCACTTCAAAAGACCTAGAAATGAACACACTATTGGGTCATTCTTACCTGGAGGCTTGTTGGCTGAAGAAAAATTGTTAGATCCACCTATAACTTGGGTCCCAGAGGATACTCATCCCACCTGTTATCAAACCGCTAAATACGAGAAATCCAGTAAAATGATGTACTCCATGGGCTACAAGGGCCTAGGATGTGGAAGAAATGAACAAGGACAGAGAGAACCAGTGCCTCTTCCACATTTTAAAATAGAAAGATATGGCATTGGAATTCACCCTTATGGAGCACACCCCAATGACCAAGACGCTACTTGTTCTGAACGTGAGGATAGATCTGACTATCTAGACAGTGATACAGATTCCCATTATAGCCAATATGAGGATCTTACCTCCACAAACCTATTCATGAACAATGTTGTCCTAACCATAACCCCTACGGAACCAACCCCTTGACCTTGTTTACCCTTCCCTTGTTGAATGGGACCAACAACGTCACATGTCACTAGATCTATTCAAGAATGACGAAGCTATCATAGAGTTCATGGGCATTCGGGATACAATTCCCATTGGAGACCACAAAAAGGGTTTCTATATTGACTTGGATACATGCGCTTACTTTGGCGAGCAGGCTGAGCTTCGTGGTCAGCAAAACTAAAGAAAAGTGAAGGTAAAGGTTCCAACGTAAAGCCTTGGCAAAAATCAAAGTCCAAGTCGCATAGTGAAAACCTCTTTGAGGCACTAACTGACAAACAGGTGCAAAAATCAAAGGACAATAAAAGTGACCACACCAAGGATGAAAATCTCATGGAGACATCCTTGGATGAAGATCTCAACCTTCCTCCCGATCCTACGCGTATGGAGGACTTGTAAAAATTATTAGTAGAGGAAACCATCAATGTCAACATTGGTATAGAGGAGGACCCGAAAATAGTAAAATTGGGAGCTTCACTCTCAGCTAGAGAACAAAAGACATTCACTATGCTTGCTACGAGAGTTTATAGACGTGTTTGCATGGTCCTACAAAGACATGTCAGGCTTAGATCCAACTTTAGTCATGCACAACCTAGTTGTGCATGCAGATGCTAAGCCTATTAAACAGAAGCTCAGAAAGATGCACCCAAGGGTAGCCCTATTGGTTAAAGAGGAATTAGAAAGATTCCTTATGGCAGGATTCATCCGGCCTATTGATTATTCTGAATGGATATCTAACATCGTCCCTATTCAGAAAAAGCTTGTCGGTATATGAATTTTCATGGATTTTAGAGACATTAATAAGGCTTTCCCTAAGGATGATTTTCCACTGCCAAATATTGACATGATTGTGGATTCAACAGTAGGATACAAGATGCTATCTCTCATGGATGGATTTTTAGGATACAACCAAATCAAGATAGCTAAAGAAGATCAGCACAAAATGGCTTTCACGACTCCTTGGGGTACCTTCTGTTATCAAGTGATGCCATTTGGTCTCAAAAACACAGGAGCTACTTATCAGTGGGCAATGACGGTAATTTTCCATGACAAGATTCATGATCTCATGAAGGACTATGTAGATGACATCCTCGGAAATTCTAAGACAAGAGAAGATCACCCTATCATTTTGCGGCATATCTTTGAGCACCTATGAGAGTAAAAGGTTAGGCTGAACCTAAAGAAATGTGTATTTGGCATGCTATCAGGAAAATTGTTGGGCTTCATTATATCAAGAAGAGGAATTGAGGTAGACCCTGCTAAAGTGTCTGCTATTACTGAAATGCCTCCACCTAAGAATATTAAGCAACTGCACAGCTTACAGGGGAAAATCCAGGCTATTCACCGCTTCATCTCCCAACTTGCAAATAAGTGTCATTCATTCACCCACTTGCTTAAAAAGGATGTCACCTTCATCTGGGGACCAGAGCAAAAACAAGCCTTTGCTTTGCTTAAGCAATACTCGGCTAATCCACTTGTCCTCCTACCTCCAACTCCTGGAGAGCCACTCTTGCTTTATATCTCTACTACGCAATTTTCTATTGGTGCATTGCTCACCCAATACGACCTTGGTCACAAATAAAAAGTGGTGTACTACCTCAGTCGCACTCTCATCACTTATGAGCTCAACTATCCCCAAATTGAAAAAGATTTCTTGGCTGTTGTTTTTACTTTTCAAAAACTTTGCCATTATCTATTGAATACCAAAACCAAGCTAATATCCAAAGTTGACCCACTCAAGTACTTACTATCTAAACCTGCCCTCATGGGTAGAATGGCTAATTGGATCATTCTACTAAGTGAGTTTGACATAGAATTTGTACATCAGAAGTTAGTTAAAGGACAAGTACTCATTGACCAGCTAGCAGAAAGCACCTTTGCAAGGCACTAAACCTTTAAATCTAGATCTGCCAGATGCCTCATTGTTATACATTAAAGAATCTGTCGTGTGGCAGATACATTTTGACGGGTCCTTTACTTTTCATGGTTTAGGTGCAGGGGTGGTCCTCATTACTCCTTCTAGCAACCCTATACCACAGGATTTTCACCTGGGTTTTCCTTGCACAAACAATATCACAGAGTATGAGGCACTTATCACAGGGATGAAGCTCGCTATCAAGTGGAACATTCATCATGTCAAGGTTGTGGGTGATTCTCAGTTAATTATTAAGTAGGTTAATGATGAATACAAGGTTAAGGATGAAAAGATCATACCTTACAAAAAGTTGGTAGAAACTCTAAAGGAGTACTTCATGCGCATCACATTTGAACAAATTCCACGAGTGCAAAACAGATTGGAAGATGCTATGGTGACAGTGGGTTCTATGCTTCATATTCCGCCAGGGAATAATGACATGTTGTTCTTTGTGGAAAACTTACGCCAGCCTGCGTATGACATGCCAAAATCTTGTCTAGCTTGTGATGTTGTTGGTCCCAATTCCCCATGGTACGAGCCCATCTTTACCTATCTCAAGGACAACACGTTCCCTCCCGATATCTCCCATTCCGAGAAACAAATCCTAATTCACCAAATAGCCTGTTACACCCTTTTAGGAGGTATGCTTTATCATCGTGGCTACGATGGGAATCTGCTACATTATCTTGATATGACGGAATCGATCTAAGCAATCAAAGAAGCACATGAAGGGGTGTGTGGAGCACATATTAATGGAATGGTTTTGGCCAAGAAATTGTTAAGAGTAGGCTACTATTGGCCTACCATGGAAACTGATTGTTGTAATTATGTCAGAAAGTGTGTACTCTTCCAGAAGTATGGAAACTTCATCCATGCTCCATCGCAACCATTACAACCTATCACTACCCCATGGCCATTTTCTAAGTGGGGACTTGACTTGATAGGGAAACTTACCCCTACCTCATTTGATGGTCATACCCACATCATCATGGCTACTGAATACTTTACAAAGTGGGTGGAGGTTGTCCCTTTAACCTATGTAACAGGAGCTCAGATTTCCAAATTTATCATGAATCATATCATTTGTCGATATGGCATTCCTGTGGCCATTGTTATGGATAATGGAAAGTCATTTAAGAATAAAACAATGAAAGGTATTTGTCAGCGGTTCCAAATCAGGTTAAAATGGTCTACACCATATTATCCCCAAGGTAATGGATAGGCCGAAGCCACAAACATGACTTTGGTGAGAATAATGGAGAAGATGGTCAGTAAAACAGGTCATAATTAGCACTTGCAAATCCACCCAGCTCTTTGGACTTACAAAACCTCCATTCACACTCCTACGGGTGTGACGCCATATTCTCTAGTATTTGGGACAAAATCTATCATCCCACTAGAAATTGAACTTCCTTCCCTGAGAATCTCTCTTAGGGATTATTTTGATAAAGATGAGGATTACCGAGTGGCTCGACTGGCTGAATTAGAGCTCCTAGATGAGAAGCACATCCACGCCCTTAATCACCTCAAAGTGTATCAGAACAGAGTCTCCAGAAATTACAACAAGAGAATCATACCTCGTCAGTTTGAGGTTGGTGATTTAGTCATGAAGGAGAATCAGTTTGACACAAGAGTAGAATGAGAAAATAAAGGAAAGTTTGAACCACATTGGCTAGGACCTTATGTTATAGTAGCCAAGTACAATAAAGGGGCATACAAACTTGCCCACCACAATGGTGATGAGCTCCATGAGCCTATGAATGCCATGCATCTTAAGCGGTTCTATGCTTAAGCATGGTGCAAAATCAAAAAAGAAAAAAAATCAAAAACATGGTAAAATGATCAAAAATACAAAAAAAATCAAAAAGAGAAAAAGAAAAAGAGAAAACAGGTCATCCACAAGTGAAAACCACGCAATTGTGGCACTTTGGATAGGTCCTTGGGTGAAAACCAGTTTCCAGCACCTTGGGAGGATTCATTGTTCACAAGAATCTTGCATCTGGAGGGTACTTTTACTTGGCCTAGCCCTAGTTCTGCCTTCAAGATTCCCTGTGAGCCCAATCCTGTCAAGCCTTGATCCAACTTTGTCTTCTTTTATTCATCTATGAGGGGCATGGTCTTTCACTATTCCCCATCTTACGCTGAGGGAAATTCAACGATTTCACCTTCTTGTTCATATGTGTGTGGCCTCTACCCTTGTATATTCCCCATCTAACGCTGGGGGCATCCACGCTTTCTTGGTTACCTATGCATAACTTTGGAGAACCATTAGAAAACAACACAAAAACAACAGAAAATTGTTTCAAAAAACCCTAAACAATAGAACATTGTTTCATTGTTTCAAAAAATAAAAAAACAATAAAAATTGTTTCAAAAAACAATAGAAAATTGTTGCATGAAAACAAATCTTACAAAAACATTTACTTTACATTTACTTGCTTGTTTCTTGCTTTTCTTGTTTGCTTGTATAGTTGCTTCATGTTTCTGCTTTTGTGTTGTTTGTTGCTTGGGCATACTTTGTTAGGATTCATCTTTTCTTACTTAGACTAGATTTATTCTTACTTGTGCATATTGAGGTATGTTTTTGCATGCTAGTGAATCATGGTGCATTATTAGGTTAATTCATTTTGTTCTTCATTAGCATTTGTTTGATTTTGTTTATTGCATGTGCATTGTTTTTTTATCACATTACCATCATTATCATCACATCTAACATCATCTATACATCATATATCAAGAAAAAGATAAGTATACATCATACATGAATGCTAAGCTAATCATCACATATCGTATCATCAAATGGGGGCAAGAGGGATCGTAAATATCAAAATATATCCCCCCCTACACCCTTATCATTATATCATCCCATCCACTAAGTATGGCACATCATATAAGAAAAACACATTTGATATATTCTACAAAGTCAATCATCTAGAAATCAAAACACATGTGATACATCAACAAGATCATGATACATATACATGTCAAATCAAATCAAAATGCATCATAAACACAGCTATCTATCCATGAGAAATAATAAACAAATGTCCATCTCATATACACATATGTCCTGTCAAAAATGTCCAAATCATACATGTGTGGTATATCTGTATCAAAAATGGATATACATCATGGAAGTACATCAAAAATTCCTTCATCTGAGGCGTACAAAGGTGATACATCTATCACTGAATAGAAAATCCTTCATCAGAGGCATGCATCAAAACTTTTATACATCAAAAATTCCTTCATCTGATGCATACAAAGGTGATACATCTATAACAGAATAAAAGCCTTCATCAAAGGCATGTGTCAAAACTGTTGTACAAATAAAAAATGATATGCAAATCATCAGGGCTGACTCAAGCCCTCTAAAGGAGTCGCCATCCTGTCTCGTGGTGGTGGCATAGCATGAGCATCGTGGCTCTCTCAGGACGTGGCTACTCTACTGAGACTTGAGGTCTCTCTAATATGGTGCCCCAGCTTGACTGATGACTGTAAGAAGGTGCTCGCCGCTCAGTCAAAACCACCTCAAAATATAAGGACCTATAATAGGAGGCCCTGCCTTATGCCATGGCTAGATCTCTATGAGTCTGGGCAGTCACCGTTGTACCCTCCATGCATCGGTAGGATGTTATCTCTGCTGAGGCTCGAGCAAGCTCAGCCTGCCCACTACACACTCAGCCTTGAGCTTATCTCACTCTAATATCACAGGCTACAACTGGGTCTGTGTCTACTGGTATAAATTTGTCACATGGGCCATTTGGGAGGCCATCTTTCGAATCTTCTGGAAGTGCACAAAATGGTCACCTCCTGGGCCAGCCTAGGCCTGGCCTAATCTCGCTCAGATAAAAAAGTCATAATTTGGGTCTGAGCCTAATCTCGCTTGGTTGTCATTGTCATAGACCAGCCTCAGGACTCATCTCTCTCTACTCTAGCCTGATCTCTCTCGGCTAGGGCCTGTGTTAACTGCTGCTACAAGGTGGCTGTCTATGCCACTGGTTGTGCCACTAGGACTAGACCCTGTGGCACCCTAGACAATTGGCCCTGCTCTAGGACTCTGCCTCTAGGAATCTATGTTGGTACCTGTCCTGGACTCTGTGGCCTCGGTCTAAGTACCTATGGGGCACCCTGCTCATCATGTCATATCCCATCAAAGGGATCCTCTGGATCAGGACCTACTACACCCTCTCTCCGCTCAGAACCATGCCAAATCTCTATAGGCGGTCAAACGTCTGCTGCCCAGGCCTCCTTCGGGATAGTAAGGTGTCAGGGTAACACAGTGGTGTACCAAGTCAAATAATCTAATATAGTACCTGGATCCTTGACTTGTCATGCTGGGTCCCATGCCTATGGGACCACCTATGAGAAACTCACCCTGGCTTGAGCCACAGGTATGCGAGGCCCCATAGTATGCCTCTCTGAGTCTCTGCGGGCATACCATATATCAGGTTGTAGAACCCCCTGTACTATGCCAAGCTGCCACTGACACCTATCAACTCTATACAACTCTATGATGTAGCTGTGACTCCCAAGGATAAAGTGCTCTACTGAGCACACACTGAGCTCTATGGCATCCTCTGGCCACTAGATATGTCTATAAGGTCTCCATATAATGTCTATCTCTAGTAGCTCATCAAACTCTCGCCGGTATCTATATAGGCTACCTAGGTGGCCTCTAACATCACCACCTACTAATACCCACGCCATGTAAGATGGCTCCTCTGGGTCTCAACGTGCAAAGTGCCCACAGGGCATCCGATAGCAATGTGGTCCCATGACCAAATCTGTAACAATGAGGCTGGCCCCATGGTCTTCTGACCATGGTAAGTGATCAAATGTAAATCCCAGTACAAGTGCACCAGTATGCACTGCCCCCAGCAATATCGCTCACCACTGAAAATTCCATGAACTAATGGTAGTAACCCTCTCGGGAAGGATGTCCCCATCTTATCAGTGAGAAAAAACCCACTGATAAGTGACATGATGTATAGGGGCCCCCGATGCAATGTCGGGTCAGAAATACACTTGTGCAATGCAATGGTCATACCATCATGCAATATGTCATCTATGTCGAAAAGGTCACTACAAGCTGCTCTAATCTACCCTATATCAGAGTTGTACTCAATCAAAGTATCGATGATCGACACATGGAGAATCTGCCATACATCCTCTAGGGTCACTATCATCTCCCTAGTAGGCAGTCTAAAACACTGGCTCTCGTTATGCCACCGCTCAGCTAGTGCAGTAAGTAATCCATGGTCCAGAATGATGGATGGCATCTGAGACACAGGGCCTAGCCCCACTGCCTCGAGAAGTATAGCCATAGCCCGCCAGTCTCACCGATGCATGTTCCCCTCTAACTCAGCAATCTGGGAATGATGCTCCCGCATCTACAACACTGGAAATCATCTCTGCAAAATATCAATCCACTCGTCAGTTACTAACATTTCTTCTAAAAATCTATCTATCATTTTAGGGTTAACCCAAAAATCCTAAATTTTCTTCTAAGTGTCATCTTTTTGGCATTTTTATCTATCCTCCATCGGCCTAGGAAACCTGCGCACCCTTTCGGGCATGTGTGCCTCCCTTTTGGCATGTGCACATGCGCGCGAGTGTCTTAGGGTTCTTGCACCCTCATTCATGCACTTGTGCACCCTTTTTGGTGTGTGTGCCACTCATTCGGCACTTGCACCATCATTCATGTCCTTGCACTTGCGCACATGTATCCCCCCAGTGTGTACGCCCTAGTTTTGGTGTGTGCACTTCCCTTTGGTGGTGCGTGTGCATGTGCGCACATGTGTAGTGTGTGCACGTGCACATGGGTGTGTGGAGTGTGTGCATGCACGTGTGCGCGTATGCAAAGTGACATGTGTTTTAAAGGACGCGTGCGCCCCCAAAGAGATGCCTGCGCCCCCGACTTGACACCTGCGCCTACGTGCACATGCACACTGATGCAACCCTCCCTAGCCCTAATTACTAATTTTAGGGCATTAATGACAAATTTTGACAAGAAAGGTTTGAATACTCACAAAGGCACCATCATCGGCGTGCCGCTGGTACCCTCGGACTGCGTCTGCTCGCCTCAATCAGTCCCACATGATCACCATCGTCCTCGTCGCTGTCAGAGCCTCACAGTAAAATCTCAATAGTGCTCGGTTAAAATGAATTGGTCGCAGTGATTTACCCCCCCCCAGGTGGGGTATATCAACTTGTTTTTCACCGCCGTGAAGGCCTGGAGGCTCGTTTCGACCGTCGTTTTCTCCTCTGTTCACTGTGGAATAATTATTTTTATTAAATAATTATTTTTCTCTTATTTTTCACCGTATTGGGGCATTTTTTGTTGTCCAATACCCCTTTCTTCCCCCTAGGGAAATTTTATTGCTCCTAGGTGATTTTTCTTCTTATTCACACTCTTGTAAATAATTATTTTTCAAAAATAATTATTTTATTAATTTTTCCACTAAACAAGGACATTATTTGTCACTTGTTTCTTCTTTCTTCCACCTAGGGCACTTTCTGTTGCGCCTAGGCCCTTCATTCTATTTCTTCTATTTTCTTCTACTGTCCACCGCATTTTGGAAAACAGAAAATAAAATAGATATATACAAAAACAATATATATATATCACGTCAAAAATCCAAAAACAGGGCAAAATTTTTCACAAAATCCTAAAAAGTAAAAAACCTACAAAAATGGTAACTTGCTTATTACAGGCTGAAACTTGTGTCTTGCGCATGGTATTTTCTCCATATCCTACTGGTTTGTTTCACATCTTCCCCGATTAATATGACTCACGGATCGCCAGATTCACAACCATTCACAAAGCTAGCTACTTGCTTCATCTGTACTCTGGGGCACGTTTGTTGCCTGGTGTTGTTTCGTTGTGCACAACACTTTTTACTTGGACCTCGTGTCCATTATCATTTCCCCTTGCATGTATCCTTGCTCGGGGCATCATTTTTAACCCTTGTCATCAATCACGAACATGTGGATCTCTTCAGCTTGATAACAAAACATTTGTACAACTGTCTTGACCGTTGTTGGGTTGGATATGTGCGTTCGTACTTGTTTTCCCTGTTAAATGAGCTTGTTTCCTTCTCGTATTGCATTGCATTGTTGTATGTTGCATGGAGTTGGTATTTTCAGCAATGGACAATTGTTCGTAGTATGGTTTTTCATGTCATTCTACCTTTGTTCGTATGCTTATATTTTTCATAAGGACCAATGACGTAGCTCTTATGGTAATATGATGACATCAAAATTGTTCCAATAAACAGTGGCTAGAGGCTAAGCTCTTCTCTCCACTCCTCCATATTTCTTCTACATCACTTTCCTCTCACCCCTAATCTTCCATCTTATTCCCAGGGGCATCCTGCCCCTTCCCATTCTTCTATCTATTTCTCACCTTTTTCGATCGTCGATCATCTTCCTTCATCACCCCATCGACACTCGAGGGGGCATCTCTCCCTCCTACTAATTTTTCTTCTATCCCTTCAAAATTTCTTCCATCTACTATCTTTGAAGTGGCGTCACTTACGCCACCCCAAAGAGGGGCAAATGTAGACACCCATAATTACGCCCGAGCAATTTAAATACTTAAATTGTGCTAATTATCTCCCTTCTCACAAATTGACAACATATCATCAAAATCACTCATCTTCTCTCTTATTGTCGTTAATTAATTACAATACGCTAATTAGTTAAGTCGCCTATCCAACTAACACCCTGATTAATGACATTCCGTTAATTATTCACCCCTTCTATCTTGACTAATTAATTATTATTAATTAATTAGCTTTCCCTTTCATTTAACCAATAAATCAATATTTAATTGATTTAATCCCCTTCTAATAGCCTAAATCGTACTAATATTCCTCTAATTAGCTTCTATAAGCTTACATCTACCTATTAGTTAATCACCTTTGATTAATTAAAACACCCCCCAACTCCCATGACTTGCTAAGCATAAATTAAACCCTTCTAAAGTAAGGTTACCTTTTATAAAGCAACCTTATCCATTCCTAATCTTGTTTTACCTTTATCCCACATGCAAAGGGATGAAGTGTTTCCTTTATCCATTGGGCTATATAAGGAGCCCTCCTTCTACCTTTATACCTACACCTAAACTTCTTGAGAAGACAAATGCAAAGCATATAGCAAAATAGACTAAAAGCTTTCCTTTGTTTTCTTGAGAGTTCATCATCTTGGAGAGTTAAGCCTTTTCCTAAGTGCTTAGGTCATATGGGAGGTGTCAAAAGGGTCTTGTAGCCCAACTTTGACAAGCCCTCATTCCTAGGTTCTTGGAATACCAAAGACAACCATTTTTTATTGCCATGGAGCCTACATAGGTCCATTCATTTATTTGTTGTTAGAGAATAGAGGATTTAGACACTTAACATTGTTAGTTTCAAATTTTTGAATATGATGAATGTTAGTATCTAGCCTTGTTTAATTCTTATCTTGATGGTGCTTAGTATTTTGTTTAATTTTTGCTAATTAAGGCTATTAGGTGTTAGTCTTTACTTGCATTAGCATTAGTTTAAAAACAAATCATGCACACAAAGGTGATCAATTTTTTTTCTTATACATTGATGCTCTTCATGACCAATATTCTTGCAATAAGAACATTTACACTTTTTTTTCTTTGCTTTAGGTTAAGAAATCAAAGATTTCATGTTAGCTTTTGGTTTGGCTAGATTGGTCTTGATTTCTTTCTTAGGTTGGTCATTTTTATCTTTCTTCTTCTCAGTTTTCTTTCCCTTACCAGTAATTGCTACAAGGGCATGTGACTTGGACTTGAGAGACCCCATTTGAATGAGTTTTTCCTGTTCTCGAATGTGTTTTGATGAAAAACTATCAAATGAGGGAATATTCCAAGTGCTTCCCAGAGTAGCTTTCGTAGCATGAAAAGTTGACATGAAGACAAAGTTGTTGTTGCCTAATCACTACACCCTCTGAATGGAAAGAATGTGAACAGTATGTTTGATGTGATTAGGATACATGGGATCACATCTCAAGTTGTGGGACTTGGGATTGAGGTGAACCTCTAGAAAAGGCTGAATTCCTCTTCCTAAACTAAGTGTTGTACTACTCTTAGTGCAATAAAATGGTTATCTAGTCCTATGCTAACATTTTCATGAGTTTTATGGAAAGAGATTTGCAAAAATGAAACTATACTAGGGATGGTGATGCACCAAATAAAGGGTTTTTCCAAACTTAGGAAGGGTTAATTTGAAGAGGGTGTGTAAACCATAAGTCAACTTCACCTACTGCAACTCAGAGAGGGTATAAAATATCACATAGTAGGAAGTAATCATTCCCTTTGTTCAAATCAATCAGACAAACAAGTTATCAATCTTCCAGTGAAGAAGGATGAACTTGAGAAGGGTGAACAAGAACCACGACTCAACTGCATGCAACGCTCTACCACTTGATACGCACAAAAATCCAAGAACCTACAATAGAAACATGAACTTGCATAGTGTACCTACAATCATGAGAAAAGGCACAAAGAAGTATAGACGAATGAAAGGACCGAGACTAGTCACAAAACACACAATTTTATTGCTTCAATAGTGTGCACAATGAATCATACATCCAGAAGAGGAAATAGTCACCATTACAGACTTAGAAAAGAGGCTCTAAAGTTCCCTCAACATACAAGGACACTTGCAGAAGAGAGAGGACTCTTGAAAATTTTCACTTGCCTAAGATGTCTAACTTTCCAACCTATCTGACCTGTTGGAACCCCTTGGAATGAGCTTCCAACTTAGATTTATAGAATAATATGTGAGAGAGAGAAGAGGAAATGACATAATTACATTCCTAAATGGAAGACAAGTTATGTATATATTACAGTTGGTGGAACCACTTTAGAAGGTTCCATCATATGTCATTAATTATCTGTCGACCTAGTTCTCCTTAATTAATTAGAAGAATATTTTTTAAAAATAATAAATATTATTATTAAAATATTTATATAAAAATATTAATTTAATTACTTTTTTTTTGGGATCCTCTCGTTGAATGGTTTGCACTGAGGAGGGAGGGGTCCATGTGAATGAGTCAAAAAATAACCTAACTTGGGGGTAAGCTCGCCGAGCCAACTCACCGAGTTGCGCTCATGCTACTCCACCCTTCACCACAAACGAGCTCACTTTGGATCGATCTCTCCGCTAACTCTTCCTGAGCTCACTTGGTATTGAGCACCCTTATGTGTATTCAAAGTCAAGCTCCATGTTTAATGACTCGCCACAGCGGCTCTTCCCCATTCATCATACCAACCAATCTCCCCACATCGAACTCACAAAAAGAGCTCTCCATCAAGCTCTAAACTGAGCTCCAAACTGAGATCCATCTTCTTGGTGATTGAATCCTCATCAAATATGTCAAGCTCCACATGACCAAGACCTATTAAATTTTCCACTGAGCTCCTACACCGAGTTGGCCCACAACACCTTTCAAAGAATGTTGAGCTCACCCCAAACACCGTCAAGCTCAACCTAACTGTTTCAAAGTCGGGTTGCCCATGACTCTTCTTGTGAATTATCTCAACTTCTATGCCATTGTGGCCAACTCGTGACCCAGCTTTATGAGACCAAAATGACTCGACCGTTGACATCCATGAGCTTACACCCATGGAGTCATTTCATGCTATGGACTATGTCTCAGGCTTATACATAGCTCACATAACACGTCTTGTGTTTTTCCAAGAGCTCCTTGCCATCAACTTGACCGAGCTCACTATGTAACCACACCAAGCTCCTTTTCATTGTCACATCCAAACTGACGAGCTCAAACACAATTCACCTTAACACAATCATCACCTTACTCGAGATTAGCATTAATGATCGATGAATCCAACAAGGTGTCTTGGCATGAGTTACCGAGCCACCCCGTGTTTGAGCTAGCTCCAAAAGTTGAGCCTTAATCACTTACTTGCTTCCTCCCACTGAGTTAGTGCTAATCACACATGAGCTAGATGTCAAAATTAGGAAGAGTTAACTCTTTCCATGTATTATCCTAGTCATTTGTGCAATATATCCATCTTTTTGTTTGAATAACCTATTCTCATAGCGAGTTGGCTTGGGCCGAACACCCGTATTATGAGCTCATCATTTTATTTCTTTCTAATGGCTCGGGACTCTTTCTTTGTTTTTCTACAGAGTTCTACAACCAATATCCCTGAGCATGTTATGTCTTGCTCGGCTCACAGGTCACTTCCTTAGTTGAACTTTACATCATCTCGAACCTATGTCCCATATGGTTTAGTGCTCTAAAATCAGTTCATTCATATCTATAAACACTATATTCATACTTCCAATCTCGGCCAACATTGAGCCTTTGAGATGTCTCAATTTTATACTCCCTCCGAGCTCATCATCTCAACCCGTGTAATGCTACTACATCCCTAGGCTCAACCCCTTAATGACACGGCAAGCTATAACATGACCTTGCACGCTCCCACCTACTTTGAAATCCATGATTGTTGAGCTCTTTGTGAGATAGTTGATTCTCCAATGAGCTCGTCTCTGAGTTCGTGAGCCCATCACATTGCATGCAACCACCCGAGCCTTCACACGAGTTCACCATGTACTCAAACACCTCTGCAACTTTCGAGCCATATATCTCGAGCTGATGATGCAACTTTGTGCATGTAGATCCCTATCATGACTAAGTCACTAGTTCACTTCTGAGAATAACTCCACCCTCAATTCTAATAATTTGGAAATTAACTCGCCATCTCACTTGTAGCCTCCCTAATGACTTGACAGAAAACTTAGCCTCTAACTCGGGCTCCAAGTTAGCATGTTTGGTCTATGGAGCTTTTCCCTTTGCTTGCCAAGTGTTTATCCCCACTTGGTGATGTTTTCTCAAATTTCCACATTCTTAGCAATATGAAACTTGAGACCCCCTTTGCGTGGAAACCTTGTGTTGGCTTTCCATCAATGGAAACCCACTTTAAAAAGCCTCGAACTTCTCCCACATTTACATGACTCGACCGAGCTCCTTCCAATGTTTGGCTCGAGTTAACCCGTCGAGTTGAGTTCTAACCTTGACCCACGTATGGTATACATTGTGCCCTATCTTCACAACTCGGTTAAATCTCTAGCTCAACCTACAAGCTCTCTTCCTTGTCATGTACTTTACAATATTAACCAATCCATCCTACTCATGAGATCAACATGTCTCCCTTAGTTTTAACCCTTTAATTAACCAAGTTTAGTTTACTTTACCATGATTTTTGTTTATTGGCTCGATCAATGAGCTATACCATTAGGTGCGAACTTGATCATGTGCTAAATGCATGAGCTCCTTAAATCATGATTTTTTCCCCTGGATTTGTCATCAACCCTGGAGGAAAATGGTAATAGAATAAGGCTTTTAAAACATATTTGATCAATTTTGGTTAATTTATACCTATGATGACCACTTTCCTTGCTCTAAGCAACATTGATCATTTAAGATCAGAAAACAAGAGTAAATAGCCCGAAATGATCTCGAAACCTCTTGGAATACCCTAAACACTCTTGAAGCATAAAAAATATCCTGTATGCCCAAGTTCTATGAAATTATTTATAGGTCCTAGGGTCTGGTGTACCCTCGTTGTCTATTTTTGCCTCAAGAGTGCAAAAATGGATAACATGAGTATTAGGGACCTAACTTAAAGAGAATTGACAAGATCAACTGGGAATATTTCTTCTCTACTTTACATTCCTTTAACAACAATCTAGTGTGGATGAACTTTGAGAAGAATTCCTGTAGCTTTTCAAAATCACTAGGATTTAATCCTAGTAGTTTGTTTTCCAACTCATGCGCTCTCATGTCATCTTGTTTTCCAATCATATCATCTAACATTTTCCATGGAAAATTAGGTGTTTTGGAAAACTCAATGTGGAATAGAAAGTGAGGAGAAACAGACCTACAAAGTAGACATAAGGACTCGTCACTATGATTCAACCACTTAGATTTTTGGGTTCGTCATTAGGTTTAGTCTTAGCTCTTATGGTGATGCAAAATAACCCTTTAACCCTTACTTTCATTACCATGTTTTATCTCCATTCGAAGAAGTTGAATGTAATAAGCAAAGGAATTGAAAGTGCATCCATACTAAAGAGAGAGAAAAAAGTAATGTAGACTAGAAAAACAAGCAACACAACCACCCAGGATAATATTATAACTCCATGCTTTCGTAACTTTATAGTTTAGTGCAGTGGCTACAATCTGGTGTGAGTGTGCGTCATGAAACAGTTCGTCACTCACATTTATATTAGATTAATAACATGCAAGAGAGGAAACCACAATAAAGTTTTGTGGAAAGCATCAAATTGACACCGTAAACAAGGATGACTAGCTAAAAATAAGGATAGGGGAGAAATCAAGTCATATTGTGAGAAAAAGTGTCTCACATCGCAGTAGAAACCCATTTTCTACAATAATGTGGTAGATGCAATCACTAGTCCGTAAGCAATAAAAAGGGTTATTACAATGCACAAAAGGGGCTCAAGACAAATCCTAGGGACCTCTAGGATGCTGAAAAATATCGTAGAAGTAAAAAAAATGGCTAGAAATGGCACTATACACTCTAGCACATGATTAGTAGATAAAAATTTGACAATAACACTTAGAAATTACCCTTTTGCAACGTCGTGTTTGGCTAATTTTAGAGCTTGAAGGACTTAGAAAATAGATAATTATGCTTAACAACGATTTTAAACTACTAATCAAAATATATGTAGGAGCGTAACTTTAATTTAGATGCCTAAAAAAAATGCTCTGAGAGATTGAAAAGGAAATTAGATTTAAAAGTTATAATTTAAACCTAATTTTAAAAAGCCACCTTTTAAAAGTTAGATCTAAATTTTTAATTAAATCTAATCTATTAAAAAAAGTTAACTTAATTAGATCTTAAATTAATAAAACCTAACTTAAAAAAACATACACCCTAACCATATACAAACACCCCTGAATATAATTTAAAAGAAATCCCACGCTTTTAATATTAAGGCCCCCCCACAAGATATAAACAAAAAACCTTAATCGACTTATAAAATGTAAACCAAAGCCTTTAGTAAAAAACAAAGTCACCGAAATTAAAAAAACAGTAAATTAATTTTAACAAGCAATGACGGGAAGATAAATGCGGTGAGGAGCTCGAGAGCGACTCAGAACAGGATAAGGCTAAACTATCTGTTGAGGGGCTTGATGCAAAGATCCAGGTCAATGAATCATGTAGAACCCGAGGCGAAAGGAGGAACTTGGTAGAGGGAAAGCCAAACGGATTTGGAAACAAGTTGGTAATGGAAAGAGAGGGAGACCTAGGCTAGGGAGCCTTTGAACTCATCAGGAAGGGTACGTGTAACGGTCCACAACAAACTCAATGCAGGAAATGGATCGAGGACTGTAACAACACCAAGATAGCTATAGAACGCAAAAATGGCATGGGTCACAAGATGAAGTGGACGCAAGTAGGTTTGGTTTGAGCAGAGAGGCTAGAAAGGAAAAAACCCAGACAAAGTAACTTAGCCATGGACTCCCAATGCAAAGAAAGGCCTAAACGATCAACCCAAAAGACATACGCAGGACAAGGTGTTCCACAATACATTCAATGGAAAGGACCAGGTCGAAGCGTAATGGGTGAAGGAGAAGCATGCCTAGAATGGCTTAAGGGAGCACACTCACATAGGTAAGCAAAAAAACAATGACTTTCCAAATAAAATTACATGGCCAAAACAAATATAACAACTCGCACAACCCAAAAAAGGTAAAACAGAGCACGCCAAAACAAGAACAAGAAACTCAGCAAAGGAAGAAAAGAGAGCTCAGACAATGCACAGAAATGCAAAAATGCAATACACATGTAGAAAATCTTGGTCAAACAGAGAGAAAGACAGGCTCAACCAAAACAACGCAACAAAGCAAGGTCAAAGCAAAAGAGCTCGATTCAATGAGCCAACCCAGCTCGTTTTGGAGCCCAACTCACCGGTACGAGCTAGATGGGTCAGCAACAGAGATACAAGGTAAAAATACAAAGCCAGCAATAGGGAGAGGTTAGGATGGTCTAAAAAAATAGATTTTTTTTTAAATCACTTGAAAAATGATTAAAAACCATAATTTTTTATTAAAAATCACTCACTTAAAAAAAATAGATTAAAACCCACATATGCAAAGAAAATGTACCTACCTCTTGATAGAAATGCATCCAATTTTGGTTGTAGATAGATAAATATGCTACAAAACCCCTTAAACCTGTGCATGCATTAACAAAAATACACGAACTTCCAAAAAACCAGATTTGTCAAACCTATTACAAGATTCCAAATAGTAATCGAAATAACTTGCAAAAAGTGATAAATCAAAAAAATGAAGTAATCAGCAACCAGTTCAAGAGTGTGCATATATACCAAACATCCACTCTGATACCATATCAGATTGTTCCGTGAGGATCAATTTTGGAACCTCGTATACATCGAAGACAGGTTGCACTTCTAATAGAGATGAGAACGCTTCCTAATTAGCAAGAGCACGAATCACAAGGAAAAGCAAGTACAAAAAAGACAGTGGAGTGTCTGACATGTTCATAAGTCAGAATGAAGGGGTACATATAGGAGTGTTGTGTAACTCTTGTGCATGACACGTGTATACTAACCCTATTGACCTATTCAACCTATGACCTATTCTTACTAAGTGAGATGACTAACCAATTAGGTGGACAAGATGTCGAATGATGCCAATTCTAGTCATATATACCAACTTATTTTCCCCATCACCGACTACATTTTTTTATTTTAAAATAAATTTGGATTCTTAGATGTTGATGTTGATTTTGATGGTTGTTGGTTCTCCTTTAAATATATTTTGATTAGTCCTTTTGTGATAGGACATTTTTCATCTGTGTCCCTTTCTCAATGATCTCATCAAAGGTATTGGCACATTGTAATTGCAATTGAAAATTTATTTCTTGATTTAGGTTGGTGATGAATATGCTAACCAACTATTTCTCTATGATTTTGTAATCTAATATGCTAATGAGACTCCACTACATATGCAAGAAGGATGAGAAGCTATCTCCATTTCTCTTATTTTTGGCACACAAATATTTCATTGTGATTTCATGTTTGATGTTATATGAGAAGTTTCTAAAAAAAATATTTGACAATTTGGAAAATGTGGTAATAGATCCCTTATGTAGATACATAAATCAATCAAGGGTGTGTCATCCCAACCTTTTTGGGAATAATCTCAAAAACTAAGTGTCACTATACACCACCTCATGGAAATCCATATAAAATTCATTTGCATTCTCTATTCTCATTTATTACATGTCCTTTGCAGTTTTTGACTAGTATTAAACAGGTCTTTCAGTGGGAAGGAAAACATGAGAGATATTTTGATATACTAAAATAGAAAATCAGTACCACTCATGTCTTAGCACTTCCAGATTTAGAACAGTCATTTGAGATCAAGACAGATGTCAATGAATATGTAATACGGGAAGTCTTGATGTAGAACAGGAAGCTTGTTTATTACCATTCTAAGACCTTCACGAGTGCAGTGAGAAATTGTCCTACCTGAGATAAAGATTTGTATGCTTTGATAGAGAGTGTAAAAAAATGGAAACATTACTTGATGGGAAAAGAAACAATAATTCATACAAATCATCATCCCCTCTAGTACTTACAAACACAAACCAAACTACACCAGGCTAGACACTTCAGCTGGATGGGATTCTTGCAGCAGTTTCACCTCGTGATCAGGTATAAAAAAGGTATATAAAAAAAGGTTCTTGATATGTTATCTAGACCTCTAGTTGTTGCATCTATTATTTTACAACATAGTTCTTTGGATCATGATAGTTATAAAGAACAATATGTTTATGATATTGATTTTAAAGAAGTGTATGAAGACTTAATGAGTGGAAACGAAGAAGGAGAATTGGATTATCATGTGCATGATGGACTTTTGTATCATTTTGGTAAAATTTTCATTCTGTAAAATGAAATATTTCATATGATTAGGGAAGCTCATACTTCTCTTATATCTGGAAATTTTGTGTTAGTAAAACAGTTGCACATTTAGAGTTGTATTGTTATTGGCCTAGAATGCAAGGACATGTAACCAAGTACATAAAAGGATGTGTACTTTGTACCACGAGAAATCCTAGAAACAGGAAGTTAGGACTTTAGACTCCTCTCCCTATCCCTACACATCCATGGGAAATTATTTCCATGGATTTTGTAGGAGGTTTTCCCATGTCATGAAGGAAACATGACTATTTATATGTGGTTGTGGACAGATTTAGAAAAATGTGTGTTGATTACTTGTACTAAACAAATAACTAGTGAAGGGATTGTAAATTTATTCTTTCAGTTTGTGTGGATTCATTTTAGTTTTCCCACTTTGATTACTTAAGATCGAGATTTCAGGTTTCTTGGGGAATTTTGGTCAACTTTGTGGGGTTTGATGGACACTAAAATGAAGAAAATAACTACTTCCCATCCATAGACTGATGGTCAAACAGATGTTGTGAACCACACAGTGGTACATCTGCTCATGATTTATTTTGGTAAACATCCTAAATTGTGGGATGAATATTTGTATTATGTGCAGCATGCTTGCAACTGTGCGCTACATTCTTCTACTATGAATTCTCCTTTAGAGACTTGTTTTGGTTATCTACCTAAGTCTCCATTATATTTCTCTTTTGGAAAAGAATTTTTTGTTAGTGGACTTAGTGATACTTAAAAAGATAAAAAAAAATTGTGCAGTGAATACAATAGGTCCATCAGTATGTCCAAGAACAATTGGAGAAAATTGAAACAAAATATAAAGGTGTGATAAACATAGAACTTATCACAAGTTCCAAGTTCATGATTCATTTTTGCTTCACATCAGTAAAGAAAGGCATACAAGTGAAGGTAAAAAGTTAAAACTAATTCGTTATGGTCCATTCTGAATTTTGGAGAAAATTGGTAACAATACTTTCCAGATGGATTTACCTCCATACATGTAAATTCATTCAGTTGTAAATGTTGAAAATCTAAAGTTACAAGAACCACCTATGACTATTGATCATGATACTAATATTGTACCTTCGGTTGATGATTTTACACCTAAGTATATGGATGAGTTATAGGAAGATATCATTTTGGAAAAGAAGGTTAGAACCTTACGAAGGGTTAATGTTGAATATCTTCATGCGGGTTTAAAAGGAATGCATTCAAATAAGGAAAAATGGATGGAAACTGGAAAGGTGAGGGAGAAGTACCCTCGCCTATTTACCAATTAAAATAACTTTTAGAAGTCTAAAAGTTTCTTAATTGGGAGGAGTGATCTAGAGGATCCTCATTGAGAAACACCAATCTATAATCTTCTCATAATCAGACACAGGAATTTGCATTGCGTAGAGAAAAATCAGATCTTTCCTGAGGTATCTTGTTTACTAAAAATAGAGCATGTATGCAGAATATATAGCCCGCTGAATTTTTTGGCCAACTAGAAAAAATATGGACTGCACGCAGGTGACATGGATGTGTGCACATCCACCAAGTGGAATAATTCATTGCAACAAGTGGCACAAATGGTATGAAGAAAAAATTGGTTTGCGACATTGGTCTTCGACACTCGTTTATGGATGGGTGGCCCCCGCTATTTTCTAGCTAGGGGCCCTCAACTAGGTTTAGCATACTCTTTTTGTAGAGGGATACCTTGGCCTCTGATCTTCATATTACCATTGATGATCTTCTATATGTATATGCTCTTATTGTATTAACAAGATGTATGTGGGACTAATTTACTAGTGCTTTGAAATGTATTGTAAACATGGTGCTTTGAATCTATCTCGATGGACAACCTGACTCGATTAGTCGATCCAACTTGACCGACCGAGTCGAATTGTCCACCTCACCACCTCACCTCTAAACTACCACAACTCACTGCCACGTGGATCTTCCTCACCTCTTATATTCCTTTACAAACCACCTATCTCCTTTCTAACTTAGTTTTTATCTTCCACTCGGCCACATAGTCTATCCTCACTACCCAACTTAGCACATAGCCAAACGGCCACACAACCACCGGCCAAAAAAATAGCTCAAACCTAATTAGCATAAGCACCACCACCTACTAAAAATAACCTTCATGTAAAACCCATGATAGATGTGGGATTATTTCCCATATTTCAAAACTAAATGACAAAGGTGTGATAAGGGATTTAAACCCTTACCCCATGTTTTGCA
Organism: Taxus chinensis; assembly: GCA_019776745.2. Classification (NCBI taxonomy): domain Eukaryota; kingdom Viridiplantae; phylum Streptophyta; class Pinopsida; order Cupressales; family Taxaceae; genus Taxus; species Taxus chinensis. The sequence goes on along the minus strand of CM034152.1, from coordinate 39,583,542 downwards.
AAATATATGGCTTGACCGTTGCGCCAAATGGTGATTCTAAGTTATAAAAGGTGTTATGTGTTATTTGACCAGTTAATTTGTAGAAGTATGTGTACACTTGGGGGTTGATTGTGGGAGCTAGGGACAATTTTAGGGAAAATCCCAAGGGATAGTAAGGCTTATTTTGCAAGAGGAACATGATGAGAAGGTATGAATCATGTAATACCTCTTTGTAAGTTCTTTTTTAATGATTTTAATAGATCGGTCCCTTTAATTGGACCCGGAGATGTAGGATCAAAACATCGAAATCCATTATCATGGATAGTGTAAAATTCTTGTCAATTTGTTTTGGTTTTTGTCTGATTATCATAGAGCTCGCAGATTTCTAATTTTAATTTAAAAATAAGAAAATCGTAATGTCGAATTTTCTCCATAAAATCATCATTTAAAGAATTTTTTTGGATGAATGTTGCATTTTTCTTATGATTTTTGATCATAAGTGCAGTGTTTTATTGTGGAAGAGATGAGGATTTAGAAGGAAGGATGGTGGAAAAATGAAGGTGAGAAATGAGGGAAGGACATGGAGAAGTGGAATTATCAATGAGAGCAGGCAGAAAACCTAGGAATATGAAAAGCAAGCTAAGATGGTGAAGGTTAGAAAGAATAAATAAAAGTGCTTTGAGGTGCTAGTGTAGGATTTCCCCATTGATAGGGTTTCCTAACAATAGATTGGTGATCCTCCATTTCTTCAACCCACTTTGTTATTTGGGGCATCATCTCAACTATAAAATCCAGGTTCTGTTCAGGGTTGAACTAGTTTGGAATGGGGCCAACCCATGGAAAAGGGACCATAAAACCAATTTTACATGTCTTTATTAAACATTTAGCTCTGACCTGCACCATGCTTTCCTCCATCCTTTGGATCTTCCTCTGAAAATCAACATCTTACATGGAATTTCTGCCATCACCTGCATATCCTTGTTCTTGAAAAATATTGTGGTCATTAGAATAACCATATACATCAATGGGATTTGGGCCATATGCATACTCTTCATGATAGGGATCATAAAACTAATTTAGGGGAGAATTTTTACAATATGGGGATGGAGGGGACTGGTATTGATTTTGAAAATGGGGATCCCAATGAGGGAATGAAGTCATGATTGCACAAATTCATGAGAGAGGAAAGTAGAATGATGAAAAGAAAGGAAATGGATGGAAGAATTAAGGGAAAGGTTTGCAACTCAGAATTTTGGGTTGTTTGAATTAGTGGAGTTGTCAGATGTGTTGAGAAATTCCTCCAAAGGCTAGATACCACCAATAACACATCAAACTTACTGGTATGAAGTTGTAGAGTGATTCAAACTTGTCCCACCAGGCATACCAAAACTATTAGAGCTCAAAATTGTGCCTTGACCTGAATCATGGACAACCCAGGATTATGAGGAAATATGGGACTATCTCCAAATTGTGGGACTTGCACTGTGAGACAGACTAGTGGAGGAATCTAGCATAATCCTAATGCTAAACTACTCCTAAATCTGAAAGCCAGTATAACTAATCCTAATCTAACATTTCCAAAGGACCAGTGAGAAAGAAGGGTCAGAAGGAAGCATGAAAGGGAAAATCCTAAGGTAAAGAGGTGATATCACCAAAAAATGGAGATGAAACACTCTCCATGAGTGAAAATGGGGGAAAATAAGAAAAGAGAGGGTAAACATATGTTCCACAACCCAGAACGGGATTTAACTTCCATTTCCACACAAGCACAACAAAATTCAACCCTATAAAGTGGAGAAATATACACAACATGCCTGCAATGAATGAAAAAGGCAAGAGAAGGCAAAAAAACATAGCTAGGGCAGAGAATAGCCAAAAATAGATATTGTATTGCCTTATAAAGATGCACATGTTCATTACAGTGAAGGAGGAAGGCAAGAACATATTACAGATGTCCAAATTTGATTTCTGCAACTCATATTATTTCCTGCAACCATTATGACATGGTGTCATTGCAAAATAAAATGTCCATCATACAAATGAATAGATTTTACAATATATATATGAGTGGAGAGAGAGAAGAGGGAAAACAAATAAGGGTGTGGATTTTTTTTCCAACCAACAATAATTAAGCATTAAAAACTTTGAAACCAAACATGACACCTCTAAATAAACATTCCTTCACATTAACTGCCCTGTAAAAGAAGGAAACAATCCCATACTTCATTAAATTCGTGTGGTTTGGCCATTAAAATTGTGTTTTAATTCCTTGAATATTTTTCTTATTTTTCACCCACTAAACCTCACCAAAATCTGATTTTCTCAATTGCATGATGAAGGGATCTAAGATATCTTTCCAACGGTGCCAATTTTGTCAAATTTAGAGCAGTGGAAAGAAATTTATGGAAATTTAAAGTTTTAACAGGTCGTAGTGCACAGGAATGTAACACGTGGCAACTTATGATTGGCTATTTTGATTGCCCATGCCCATGTGTGCATCACTTTTCCATTTTCCACATGTCTATTTTTCATTGATTTTGGGGTCGGGAGATGACTTACATCGTTGACCTTGCACTGCCCTTTTGTATTTTACACCCGCAAACCCAAAAGTTTTATCAACTGAATTTTGTGGACCTCGCATCCGTTATGTACATCTACCTAAAGCTCTTCCGGAATGCCTCCATGTTTCCTCATTGACAATCTCGATCTATGCCATCTATCATCCCTTAACGTTGCTACATTTCTCTGACTTACCTTTGACATGCGTTCTCCAACCATAGACCTGACGCTCTTATTCAAGGCGGCTCATTCCAGGACTTTGATGTCCGCGGAGGCAATCACTCCCAAAATTCACTAGAATGGTGACACATGTCTACCCGACAGCCACTGTGATCATTCCATGTTTCCATCCAACTTCCCACCACATGTCCATTGACCTGTATTGACTCTTCTACCCTCCACCATGGACCCAACACATTGTTAATTGTGGCACATTCCAAGTACTTAAGCCCATCATAGCCTTTTGGGTATGGAGAAGCCTAGAAAGCTGACACATGGGCCTTCTGAAGCTTGGTGTTGAATTTTACTTCCATTTAAATTTCACACGGCCTTTTTACAAGTTTAAACTATTCAGGCGTTGACATGTTTTTTGGAATGTTTGGTAGTGTAGACCTTTGACATGCATTTGAACGTCTTTTGCGCTTTTAAAATGGCTGAGTCTATTTTAACGATGAGATATTCAAATTTATAAAGGGGGGGTTCGAATACCATACCATAAAGGAAAGGAAATTTTTACGCCACGTAGTGAAGCAACTAGTAGAGTAGGAGATGCTACTAGGGGTAGAGGACCCTTTGGTCATGGAAGAGGTTGTAGATTTAGAAACATAATGTTGGGTGGAGAAATAGGGAATGGATATTTAGATTGCATACACACCCAAAATGATGGCAGAAAGCATAATGTGAGTACACACAATGTGTAAGGTGATTGAGATGATCTATCAGGTTGTGGAGAATACATATATGTGGGTGAATCATTTATGTTTAATCACATGTTGAAACCAGAAAAAAAGGAGGTTGGTCTTGAGTAGAGAAAATTTTTGTTCAAAACAACATGCAAGTTGGGATGAAAAGTCTGTAAATTAATTATGAATAGTGATAACACCAATAAGTTGGTTATATAGGAGATGGTAGAAAAACAAATTGTTAAAGAGGATTGAACATCCTAATGTCCATAATGTCTGACGGGTGTAAAAGGGATATCAATTGTTAGCAACTAATAAATGTCTGGTGAAGTTCTAGATTCGAAGGTATGAAATGATTTTAATGTACAACATCATTCCCATGGATGCACATTATGTGTTGCTTAGAAGGTTATGGTAGTTAGACAAAAATTTATCCAAATTTTGGATCATTAATTTTAGCATCACAAGCTAATAAAATCACCATTGTGATTATGTAACTTTTTTATCATTTAACACTATTTCCATGGCTCTTGTTGGATGTAACCATAGAACAGGGTTTGAGACGCAGTTGTGAAACTATGATACCTTAAAGAATAAATGTTTCGGCGTAAAGGATTAAACACTATGAATATGTCATAAAAATCAAAACTTGATTGCATATTTGTGTTCCTCTTGAAAAATCGTGCAAGTTCAAAAAATGGCACCTGATTTCGAGTTCATATGCAAAGTAAGTGCAGCAAGTTGGGGGACAATTAAGTGGACATCAAATCCTGAATTTTACATCAAAAACAACAAAACATCAAATTTAGTCTTCCGTGGACTTGAACCATGCCGAAAATTCAAAAATATTTCATAAAAATGGTACCATCATGTAGGGGAGACTGTTAGATTTTTAGAAATATTGATTTTAAAGTGAATAGAATAGGATAAATATCATTTTATAATTTTTTACTAATAGTAGGTCTTTAAGACACTTTTTCCAGTAAATGTTTATGTCTATGTTTAAGACTGCAAATTTTGTTTCACTTGTCAGAATGTGATAAAACTTATACCATCCCAACCGTGGTGAAATTATATACATGTTCAAAAAAAATTATTTGATTTCAATATTTTTTGATGAAGTTATTGCGGGAAAACGAAAAGTGCTTTGTTTTCTTTATGTTTTCAGACCACTTTCACGGAAAAAATCATAAAAAATAAAATATTGCTCAAAAAAATACAAAATAAAATCTATCCCAAGATAGATAGTGGCAGCTAACTTCTCACCAAATAATATATATATATATATATATATATATTTGGTCATCCAAATCATGGGAAAACAGACTACAATCGTATAGGCATTTTAAAAAAAAATACCAAGTCATTGAATTTTGAGTGTTTAATATAGCTAAACTTGTCCATTTTTAAAAAACAATTAGTAGTTTAGAAACTATATTTCGGATGCTATTATTCATATTACTAAAAAAAATTCTAATTTTGATTATATGCATTGCTAACAATCTCTACAAGTTGATATTATGTTGTTATTTGCAATATGACGTCCACTTATGACCCCTTTTTTGTCCCCCAATTTACTACACTTACCCTGCAAACGTTATGACCTTCAGAAGGTAGAGGACTTTGTATAGTGATGGAACCACCCTTCAATGTAGAGTGGTAGTTATGTAACCACCCCGGTGGTTTTGTAACCTTCAATGGTGGTTTTGGTAACCACCTCGATGGTTATGCAATTTTCAATGGTAGTTCTGTAACCGTCGGTCTGCGTAAAGTAGTGATTATGTTTGGAAGCATAAATGACATTAGACGGTTCCTCTTCGACTTCTAAGTCTTTTGGGATTATTTTTCTAGATCTTCTTGGTGTCAAACTTGTATATATGTGTGAGGAAGGTCTTTGTAAGTCGTCGAAGGATAGATAGAAGAGATTCCAAGTAATTTGTATTCTTGATCATATGTGGTTTTTTGAATTGGAGTGAGAAAGGAAGGTGTGAGTGAGTGAGTTACAAATTTGTATGAGTGCTTGAACATCATAGTTTTCATGAAGGCCTTGGGAAGGCAGTAAGCTTGTAAAAAAATACATGATAGTGATATGAGGAAGCATTGCTTCACTCTCACTAGAATTTTCTCAATTTGAGTTTCTCCAGGGTAATCTTGTGTCTCTCTCATGTTGTTATCTCTCTTTCATTGCTCGGTGTTTCTTTGATTATGCAACACTCTTAATTCATTTATAAATCAAATTTAATAAATATTTATGTAAATTAAAATTAAGTAGTTTATTGATGAAGATGGGAATTGTAAGGAATGCATAGGATCTGTGTTGGTGAAATTTAGTGTGTTCTAACCGCCTAGTTTACAGATCAGATTGGTATCAGAGCTCATTCATGTTCCATAGTGTGTGGTTTATTTAGTGATCATTTTGCAAATATATGCCCATTACAAGAGTGAAAAGTGATATTGGAAAATGTGATTTGTTCTCTTTGTAACAAGACATCTCCATAAGGAAGTAGAAGAGAGAAGTGAGAAGTATGGACCATGAAGATGAGCGAAGATCTGATGATGGTGAAGAAATATTTCACATATTGGAGGAGGATGTTTCCCACATATCTCACTCCATGGATGAGCTTGGGAAGATTATGAAGGTTTTCATGGCCAAGCTAGGAGTTTCTATGGATAATTCTGAAGCAAGTGAGGAGTGTGAGTCTTCCTACCATGAGAAAGAGTAGCTCCATTTCAACCAAGATCAACCTCCATTCAAAGCGGAGGAAAAAATTGATAGTCATCCTTATGAAGGTGAGGTGAATGAGGATAAGCTTGATCATTGGCTAGCTCAGTTAGAGGTATACTTTCATTTCCATAAATTTAGTGAAGAGAAACAAATTTATTTTGCAAGGTTGAATCTAGTAAGTCGTGCTCTAACTTGGTTTGAGATTTATCTTAGTTATTTGGTTGTTAAAAAGTTACCCCCAATTAATAAATGAGGTGAATTTAAAACTTTGATTAAGAGGAAATTTTATCCTATTTTTTATGAAGAGGAAAGGTCTATTGATTGGCAATATTTGAGGAAAAAAGAAGGTCAAAGTGTGCAGGTTTATACAAGTGAGTTTCAAAAAAAGGAGGTCCAAATGGGAAAAGATACATTTGACCATGAGATGCTCATGAAGTATGTTGGAGGGTTGTGTAGTCACTTAAGGAGTCCAGTGCTTCTTGCAAAGCCAAAGGACATAGATGAGGCTTGTTTTCAAGCATATTATCTTGAGATGGATGAGAAAAAGGGTCCGTCTCCCTCTTCAAATTATTTTTATGGTCAGAAGAAGAAATGTGGTGTTAATGCCACTACTACAGTTGCCAAGAAAGATGCAGCCAAGCATTTTGGGAATTTTGATGTTGATGGTCACATCGATGAGACTTGTTAGAAGTTGCATCCATAATTGCATCCATTTAAGAACAAGAAAAAGAAAAATAATTCCATGTGATTACTTTGAGGAGAACATATTGAGAGCAACAAAGAAGTGGATGAGATGCTATGCTGTACCGGCCTTCAGAAAAATGTATGTTTTTGTTATGACAATGCTTTAAAAAAGGTTAACCTTGTAATATTTTTCGTATCAAGGTATAGATTAAGATAGTAAAATTTTATGCTCTTTTTTATTCTTTCTCACAAGTAAATTTTATTGGAAAAGATTTGGTTGATAGACTAGGGTTATAAATGTATGATCATCCCAATCCGTATGCTTTAGGATGGGTGAAAAATGGAGTAGAGATAAGGGTTTATAAACAATGAAAAGTCAATTTTGTAATAAATAAACATTTCATTGATGAAGTTATTGTGGATGTTTCACCTATTGACATTTGTGGTATAGTTTTTGGAAGCTTGTATTTGTATGTAAGAGATGTTATTTTTAGGAGGAGATTGAATCAATACTAGTTCATTAAATATGGGAAAAATTACACAATAAGTTCCTATGAAGGAAAATATCATCTCTCCTTAGCAAGTTCCACTCAAGGTAACCAATTTTTTAATGCAATTAGGAAGGTTTTTTTTCTAATTTTTAAAGATAAGCAAGAATGTATGGATCTCCATAGTTGTTCTTTTGACAAGGAGCCTGAGATGTAGGTATCGCCAGGTTATCTACACACAGGGAAGGAAGGGAAAGACCCACCTCAAGGGCATGAAAATGTGGACCAAGAATTCCAAATGATAGAGAATGCATTTCAGCATATGGACCTCTAGGTACAAGATAGGTTCAAGAAGTGGGGAGAGAAAATTCCTCACCGTATGAGTTCCTAAGCTTTTGGGGACCAAAAGCCTCTAGTTAGGGAGGCATGATCCAAATTTTGAATAATTAATTTTAGCATAAAAATCTAGTCAAATCACCATTGTGATTATGTAACTTTGTTTATCACTTAACATTATTTCCATGGCTCTTGTTGGATGTAACCACATAACAAGGTTCGAGATGCAGTTGTGAAACTTTGAGACCTCAAAGAAGATATGTTTTGGTGAAAAGTCTTTAAAAATATGAATATGTCATAAAAATCAAAACTTTATTACATATTTGTGTTCCTCTTGAAAAATCATATAAATTCAAAAAAACAACACTCGATTTTGAGTTCGTATGCAAACGTTATGACCTTCGGAAGGTAGCAGGCTTTGTATAGTGACACAAACTCCCCACCATGCAAAGTGGTGGTTATGCCAACTGCCCCAGCAGTTTTGTAACCTTCATTGGCAGTTTCATAACCTCCCCGATGGTTTCACAAATGTTAGTGGCAGTTATGCAACCACTAGTCTGCTAAAGTAGCGGTTTTGTCACGTGGGCAAGTCCGAAAGAGTAAACGACTACAGATGGTTCCTCTTCGACTTCTGAGTTTTTTGGGCTTCTTTTTCAAGCTCTCCTTGGTTTCAAACTTGTATATGTGTGAGGAAGGTATTTTTAAGGCATATAAGGATAGATATAAGAGATTCTAAGAAATTTGTATTCTTGATTATATGTGGTTTTCTAAATTGGAGTGAGAAAGGAAGATGTGAGTGAGTGAGTGCAAAGTTGTATGAGTGTTTAAACATCATAGCGTTCATGGAGGCCTTGGGAAGGTAGTAAGATTGTACAAAAATACATGATAGTGATATGAGGAAGTATTGCTTCACTCTTATTGGAGTTTTCTCAATTTGAGTTTCTCCAGGGTAATCTTGTGTCTCTATCATGGTGTTTTCTCTCTTTCATTTCTCGGTATTTCTTTGATTATGCAACACTCTTAATTCATTTTTAAAGAACATTTAATAACTAGTTATGCAAATTAAAAGCAAGTAGTTTATTGATGAAGATGGGAATTGTGAGGAATGCATAGGCTCTGTGATAGTAAAAGTTAGTGTGTTCTAACCACCTAGTTTACAGATCAAAAAGGCTCAACATAATGGCCACACAAACACCTACAAAGTAGTGAAGTATGGGAAAGAGTACACTCTAAATACACCAAAGTATAAGGGTTTTTTTTCTATCATATAAGAACTTCCTTAATGAGATAAAGCATGATAGTGCATGTTTTTCATTGGTTTTGAGGCCTACACAATGAGAATGTTTAGACGTAGTAGTGGAGAAGGTTAATTTGATGCCATGAGAAGTGAAAGAGATGTTTGAGGAATTTAAGGAATTTTTTTCTAGCTAGTTTCTAGCAAGGCTGCCACATGAGAGATATCAATCACTGCATGGATTTTATTCTAATTTTGAGTTTTCCAAACAAGTATCTTACTAGATAACACCACAAGAGAATGTGGAGATATAGTGATAGGTTGGCAATCTGTTAAGTAGATGATTGATCATAGAGGGTTGATCTTGTGCACAATACCATAGGTTCTATTGCCAAAGAAGGGTGGTGAATGGAGGATATGTACTTATTCAAAAGTTATAAATAAGATCCCCATCAATTATAAAGTGATATTTCCACAAATGGATTGTCTAAGTGGCATAAAGTAATTTAGTAAGACTGTCTTAAGAGAAGATACCGTCAAATTCTCATTAATGAAGGGGATGAATGGAATATTGTGTTTAAGACACAAGAGGGAATGGATGAGTGGTTAGTCATGCCTTTCATATTAAGAAACACACCAAGTTCATTTATGAATTTAATGAATTAAGTTTTAAAACAATTTTTGGGCAAGTTTTTGATTGTGTACTTGATGATATCTTGATATTCAATATGATACGAGATAGGAATTTTTTATACATAAGTCAAGTGTTATACTTGTTACGTGAGAAGAATTTTATTAATTTGAATAAATTCAATTTTATGTAAGAGGATTTGATGTATTTGGAATTTTTGATTTACATTAAAGGTATGAAGATGGATCTAGATAAGGTTTACAAAATTGTGGATTGGCTACCAATGCACAATGCTTTTAAAGCAAGATGTTTTCATGGGTTGGCTAAATTTTACCACTAGTTCATAATGGACTTTATTAGAGTGTATGTGTCAATCATAAAGACCATTCAAGGAGAAAAATAATTGAGATTGTTTACAGAAGATAGTTTTCAAGAGCTAAAGAGCACGATGATAGAGCAACCAGTATTAGAATTACTTGATTTTGAAGGTGTTTCAAGTGGATTGTGATGCTATTGGTATAGCTGTTGGCATAGTGTTGAGTTAATAAGGGAGGAAAATAACATATTTTAGTGATAATTTGAATGATTTGAAGAGAAAGTATAGTGTATATGATTAGGAGTTTTATGTAATTGTACAAGAGCTCAAGAAGTGGAGGCATTACCTATTGCCAAAGGAATTTGTGATATTTACTTATCATCAAGCATTGTAGTTTATTGAGACTCAGAGGAAGTTAAATCATAGGCATATGAAGTGGGTTTGGTACCTAAACGTTTGTACTTTTGTGTTGAAGCATAAAAGTAAAAAGTATAATAGAGTTGTTGATGTGTTGAGTATGTGTATGTTGTTGATATCAATGAGAATTTAAGTGGTGAGTTTTGAATCCATTAAGTAGTTGTATGCACAAGGTGAAGCCTTTGGTGATGCATGGAGATAAAATGAAATACCTATGAGTTTTTATTAGATACCTTGGCTAGATTTCCTTGTGCAAGGCCTTTTATTTAAGGGAAACCAGTTTTCCATTCCCAAAGGATCAATACAGAAGAATCTAGTGAGAGAGAAGCAAAATAGTGGATTAGTAGAGCATTTTGGTTTGGATCAGACCTTAGCAAAAATAAAAAATAATTACTTTTACCCGTGAATTTTTGTAGGTGTGTGAAATTTTGTGCAATAATTTAGTGTCTGTTAGTTGGTAAAGGGAAGATCTCATATGCAATGTTTTATCTTCCTTTTCCCAATCCAAATAAGTCATGGGAAGTTATTAGTATGTATTTTTTTTTTATTTTCCCAAGAAGTAAATTGATTTCCTCTATGTTTTAGTGCATAGATTCTTTAAGATGGCACATTTTTTTCTTTATAAAAGGACTAGTGATGCGACTAATATCGTAATATTTTCTTCAAAGAGATTTTGAAATTGCATGGTTTTCCACACAGTGTTGTGTCTGACATGGACACTAAGTTTTTTTGGCAGAAATTGTAGAAGAAGATGAATACTAAGTTATAATTGTGTTTAGCATATCACCCACATACTAATGGATAGATAGAGGTCTTTGAGACTTACTGGGGTATTTGGTTTGAGATAATCCAAGAACATGGGACTTAGTGACTGTACAAGAATTTTTTTCTTAAAATAATTCAATTAATAAAAGCACAGGGAATACACCATTTCAAATTATTTATGAGAGATTTTTTTAAGGAGTGGCAGAGCTGAGAGGGTTACCATGTAATAAAGAAAGAATTGCTAACGCAGAATATTTTGAGGAATTTATGAAGTGCGCAAACAAGTGCATGGTCAATTATAGAAGGTGAATGTGTGATATAAGTGATTTAATTTAATTTGAATTAAATCTAGATATTTCATAGTCACTATGAACCAAATAATGTATGAAGGTTGAAATAAAGAAATGATGCAAGTAATATAAGATATAATATTAGAAACCTTAAGCAAAGGAGAAGGAGAGAGGACTTATCTTATTTACGCTTGATCTGAAACTGATCTGGACTAGAAGAAGTGATGAAAATATTGGGAAGAGCATCATTACTACTCACAATAAATTCTAGAATGTAGGAAAAAGGACAGACACGGACACCCACGGCAGGACAAGGGCACCTAGGCGTTGGAGACCTCTTCTAGGCACATGTGACTGCGCAGATGCTCAGGATATAATCTTTGATGTGTCGTAAATATGTCACAATTACTCTATGTTGATCACCTGGTAATCCCACAATGAATGCCGAAGGTACCTATAACTTGTAAACTAAAATTTCACCTACAAAAACCCACAAACCATATCAAACCGAAAAATAAAGATTCAATATAGCGAGTCAGACTGACCCTAACGGTCACCCCGAGAGTGAACTTACAACCGATCGTTGCACTACATCTCAAAATCCATGTAGTTTTGGTGAGTT
>CM034152.1:36538696-36571094 GCA_019776745.2 Taxus chinensis | reverse complement strand
CCCAAATTCAAACCACTTCTCCTTGGTGAATCCTCGCTTTGGGGCAATTTTGGCCTCATTGTATTCTGGTTTGAGGACAATGATCCCTCCAATACGTTTACTATGTCTGTACCTACTGGGGGAACCATACCAATCAATCCTCACTGGGAACACGTTAGGGACATGTTATGGTTCTTGTGTGCCATATAGTTTTAAATTATTAATTGCTTTCTTGATCTTGATATATGACAGGGGGCATCTTGGATTTTATGTTATACGGGGGTTCTAGGTAATATTTATGTTATCTGATTGCATGTCATACTGGGGCATCATACTTTTTGATGGCATCTATCTATGCTCTCTTCCATTACATATCGTTACTGGGGCATCAAACCTTTTTAATAGGACCCCATTGTCTATGTATCATGACATATTACAGTCAGTCATCTGATATTTTATATCACGATTGCTCATGGATGTGCTATATAAAATTAAAGATGTTTTTCGTCAGTGAGTATACTTCCGGCATGATCAACCATCTCTAATTTGCACCCCTACATTCAACCATACTAATACATTCATCAATTTGGAATCCTCTTGATGATCTTTCTCATAGTAGCATTCTTATCTAGCAGCACCTCCCCCCACAATGCTCACATATTTGTGACATTTCATCTCGCTCCTCATTTTACTCCTTAGCAAATTTATCCCAATATTACCTTTTAGTCACCATTCCTCTCCCTCTCACCCATTGTATTCTTTCCTGTTCCCTTTTTGCGTCCTGCTTGAACAATCTTACTTATCACCCTTTCTGTATGGAATCCTCAATGGAGGTTACACTCTCCTAGATCTTCAATGTAGAAGCTTCTTAATTCACCACCTCTCCTCTCATCAAACAAACAATCACCAACACAAAACATCTTCCCATTCCCACCTATTCTGTTGCCCATTCTCACATAATTAACTCGCACCACACAGAATCCCAATTAAGGATTCCCCTAACAACTCGTCACTCTCCACTAATTATTCCTTTCATTCCATTCATGTTACACTCCTTTGTTTCCTTGTTTATTATTATCACCTCATATCATATATATACCCACTAAGGCCTACCTCAATCACTCTTTTTTCATCATACCCAAATCCATCTTATACCGGTCATCCTACTGACATGCTTCAACGTATGGAACATTCCACTGCGGGTTCCCCTTCACCCATTTTGTCCCATACCCTATTCCCACCAACTCTAACATATCCTTCTTCCTCCTCAGCTTGGCGATTTACTTAACCATTCCGGTTGCATGGCAAATCTTACTTAAGACTTCAATTAGGTTGATATTCCCTAGGGCTTCCACCATTTCCCATCATATTTCCCCCTATAGTTCTCCCACCTTTGTCGCGATCATCTTCCTTCAACCCACATTCCACCCCTGTCCCCAATTATCATCTTGTCTTGTCTCCTACATATCACAGTGGTCGGTATGGCGGTGATCCTCGACGAAACTCACGCAGCATGACAATCTACTTAGAGATTCTCTAAGTCATGACATTGTCATCTACATCGCCCATCATCTACACTATAACCATCTATCTTCCTCTTCATTCACCATCATCACATTTTAACCACTATTATCACACCTCATCTTGGCTTGGCAATCTACTTAACCACTCACCCGGCTATGGCGATCTAACTTAGAGTCCCTCTTAAGTGAGATCTGTCCTCCTTGCCTTCCCCCATCACTCACACCTTCGGCCTTCATTTTTTCTCGGCATTACCCATTATCACATCCTTTAAACATGCCTGTCGATTCTTGCAAACACCAATTCTCACTTGACCACTGTATCTCCAGTTCGCTCACATGGGCAATCTACTTAACACTTCCGTCACATGACAATCTTATGTTAGGGTCCTTCCCTACACTTAAAGTCATCGTGAACTTCTCCCCACCTCATGCTTGGTTAACTTTGTTGATCGCTTCTTCCATTGGATATCTACGACTGACCCACTTTGTCCTCCTACTATTATCCTTATTTCACATAAAATGATGACAACCATACAACTAATCTCTTTCCACCTACAATCACCATCGTTTCCCCCATTTTAATCTTCTTGATCCTGCTCATCCTTAATACCATTTCGTCCATTCTTTTCAGGTCTTAGTTCTTCATCCTCACTTCATTATCTCATCACCTGCATCCCTCTCAGCACTTTCACCAATCCCAATCATCCACTCATCTTCATCAATTCCCAACCACATTTCTACCCACACACGTTTTACCAGTATTTGTTAACACTAATATATATTCTGTCATCACATCTTCTATTCTAGCGCTAATAATTGTAAACGGGGTTTTCCTTTAAACAATCATAATCCTCATTTGCACGACCCTTCATTCACCCATTGGACTTCTAGAGTTTCCCTTCATTCCTTCCTCTCTAAGACCACCACTCATGTACAAGGGTGTTCCTTAACGTCCTTTGTTGGGGTACCCTTTCCAATCCTCAATTAGCTTTCTATTTTCTTCCATTTTCTACTCCACCCTTCATCCACCATCATATAAAGGGGATTTCCCTAATGTCCCCTCATTAACATTCTTCCCTCCCCAATTCTATTTCTATTCCTATTCTTTTCCATCAATCACACCATTTATTATCGCTTCAGTACCCATCTATCCATTCCTATGCTCACATCTTCAATATTCTTTATTGCTTCATCATACATCTGTTTCTATTTTCTTGTAATTACTGATCCTCATTTCAGCATCTTAGCTCATTTCAATCGATGTTCATCTCATCCCCTCTTTCTTCTATGCAAATTCCTATACTGTTACCTTTCACTTATTAACCCTTTCTATATTCAATTCCGATACGTCATTTTCTTTGTTATCCTTCTATCTCCAACCTCGTCTTATTTCCCTTCCCCGTAAATCATCTTTTTCCCGTCTTTTCCATCAGTTTCTCCTCTATTCCACATCGATAACCGGTTGTTCAGCGTGTATGTTTTTTATCATACCACCCTCCAAAGAATCTCCATACGGTTTTTTCCATATTCTTTGATTGGTCTTCCTCGCAATGACACGATTTCTTCAATCTTCTCATTGTATTCATTTTATCTTCCTTTCCTCTCCCCTACTAATTTCAAGTTCTTCTAACACTTATCCTTTTCTTTACACCCTAAATTTTAGTTCATTCTATATAATTTCTCTCTTTTCTATCCTTTTTTCAACTTTCCCCGCCCATCATAGTTTCTTTTTTTCTTCGTTTTACTCTTCTTTCGTCTCTTTCCATTTTCCTCACATTTAACCCCCTACTCCCACATAGTTTTATCCACCTTCTATTTACATTTCCCGTTCATGCTTTATCAGCTCTATCATTTATTTCAAATTCACGCATTCCCTTTTACATCTTTTTGCTTCCTTCATTTGCACATCTCTCTATTAATCTCTTCACCCTCTACTCTTCTTTTCTATTTTTGCCTTGTTGTCCTTCATCATTTCCATCTTCCCCGATCATCCCTATCTCTTATTTCTACGTCTTTTCGTTCCTTTTTTACCCCTCCATTATCTCCCTACTTTGTCGTAATCAACCCCCAAATATTATCCATGCCCTTTATCTTTCCCACAACCCTCACAGCTAGCATTCAAGTCGAGTAAATCCTTTCTCTTTGCGTCGTGCCTTCAGTCCTGTCTCGTCACTACATTAGAGTCGTCTTCTCCAAATAATCCATTTCCCTATTTTGAGAGTGCTGTCGTATATTCCATTCTCGTCATCCTCCGAGGGGGCACACCACATCTATCCAACTCAAATCTTCTCATGACATTTTTATCTGGAGGATACTATGACATCCATCACTCACCACTTTCTATTATCCCCAACAACATTTCGCCCTCTACCTTTTAAAAGTAGATTGAATTCTTCCCCATTACCGTCTACTTTCTTTTGAAAGGACCAACACTTTCATAGTACCTTCCAAAGGGAGCAAATGTAGACACACCAATTTTAAATCTATCCTAAATCAATTAATTCCCGTACTCATTCCCATAAAAATTACACTTCGAATTAATCAAATATAATTTGGATTAATTATCCATTTCAAAATCTAAAAAATAACTCCCAATCCTCACCACAGTGTCAGTATTCCCATATTTTTCCAAAATTGAAGTAAAAATTCAAATTCAAATCCTCACCCACCCTTTGTGTTCCCCACTCACCTAAAATCCTCACTTATGAATTAAAAATATAATTCAAATCATCACCATTCTTTCGTGGCCCCACTCATCTAATCTTGCCCAACATTTTCAAACAACCACTCACCTATTTGCCCACATTTTCAACGTCAGTTTACCCCTTGGAGAAAGTTTTTCTAGTGTTTTTCATCAACTAAAAGAGGCTAAACTAATAAGATATCCAATTACAAAACTCTTTGTCAAAGGGGAAGCTAAGCCATGTTGGTACAAACCTAACACATACTATGAATTTTCATCGCATTGATGGTTATCACACAGATAAATGCGTACGATTTAAGAATTACGTCCAAGACTTAATTGATGACAATGTCATCTCTGTAGAGCTTGATGACAATGCTCTTGCAACCAATGACACATCTAATACCACAACTTTCAATGAATAATTGACTACTGTCAAAACTCCTATATAGACTAAAATTCTACAAGATCATGACAGCAACAGTCAAGCCTATCTAATTCCAAACCAATCCATATCTTCTTCAAATTTTCTTCCATTAGTTCAAACATACATTGAACCCGTTTTGGATAACAACATTCTTCCAACATCTACTAAGCACTTGAACTTATTTCAAGACTCTCTTTCAACCCAAATATACATTGAATCTATTTTGGGCAACAATATTCTTCCAACATCTACGGAGGACTTGAACTTATTTCAAGCCTCTCTTTCAACCCAAACATACATTGAACCTATTTTGGGTGACAATATTCTTCCAACGTCTAACGAGATCTTGACCTCACTTCAAGACTCCCTTTCAACCCTTGATATAAATATAGACACTACAACAACATAGAGTCCATCATCAAACACATTTGATCTTGATTCTATTATTCCTATGCCTAACATCTCTAGCCTTGTTATCGAAACACAACCACATCAAGTTTAGACACTTGTGAAAATGCAACCTATCATGTCTATTATGCTTTCAACGGTCGATCTTGCAGGCAACTCTTCACCAATGATTCCCACTTGTCAATATCCTTATGCAACCTTTTCCATCTTTAATTTTGAATCTATCGTCAAATCAATTAATTAATGGACAAACAGAAGCAATAAATCAAACAATGCAAACTGAAGCCACTCCCGTCTCCCTTTTTTATGGCGGGGAAGCTATTTTACATGTCAAGGTTGAATTCCCATCCTTTAGAATATCCCTCAAAGACATAATCAATAAAGATTATTATCAATATTCACGCCTTAATGAACTTGAGCTTCTTGATGAAAAACAACTTAATGCCCTAGATCATCTTCCATTTTATCAAAATCGACTATGGTGTAGCTACCATAAAAAATTCAAACCTAGAAAATTTAAGGTAAATGATCTCATTCTCAAAGAAAATCGAAAGAACACACCCAAAGAATGAGACAAACAAGACAAATTTGAGCCCAATGAAATTATAGATAATTTTGGGTTTGGAGCTTATAAATTGGCCATTGACATAGGCCAAGTCCTTGAAAAACCCATGAATGCATTCCATTCAAATAAATTCTATTCTTGAAAGCACTCTCTATTTTGGGAAACAACAACATGTACATTGTTCCTTCTGTCTTGCTTATCTCCAAATAAATTTATTCATTTCTATTGGTAGACATTTTCATTATCAAAATTACATCTTCATATTTATCATCATGAGACAAGTGCTAATATAAATCTTATTAAGTTTTTTAACGTCATACTTCTTCCATTTTCAGTCACTTTCCTCTATGGTCATACCTAGAAGCTTACTGATGGTAATCTATTCCCTTCAAATACATTCTCTCTTTCATAACAAAGCTCTAAACTTTGTTACCCAGTTCGTTTGGTCGTCCATCTCAGTCTTCGGTGTTGAACCCTCGCGTCCTACTAGTTGTGTGGGGCTGAGATTGGGGGCAGACGTTTCTTCCCAAATACAAAGCACTATTGTAAAAAAAATCCATCAATTCAATAACTTATGAATAATTCATTGTCACATCTTTCGTCCTTCATAGTCTTTGGTGTTGAGCCCACACTTCTTACTGGTAGTGTGAGACTGGGAATAGAAGAAGGTGCCCTTACTCATCTACGTCTTGTCTTCGGTGATAAACCCTTGCCTCTTACAAGTGGCATGGGGCAAAGCATAAAGGGTCATTCTCATAAAAGCATAAAAATATTGCAAAATATTCAAAAAACAAAACAAAACAAAACAAAACAAAAGACAAAAAGGGAATTCACTCGCCTATATTTTACCTTCGGTGATGAGCCCTTGCTTCTCACTAGTAGCATGGGGCAAGGCATAGAGGGTCATTTGAAAAATACAAAATCTTACAGTGCTTACAAATTATAGAATCCCCAAACACGTAATTTAGATGCCTAAGTGAAGAGAGAACTATCCCTTAACTTCATATCTTATCAATCAGCAGGTCACATAACTGTCTAAGTCTAGCTTGTGACTCATAAAGTGACAGCCAATTTTGAAACTGGTTCAGTACCGTTATGAAGCATGGAGTCACAATTTCCCAAAGGGATTTTTGTTAGCATTTGTCTCTATATTCATTATCTACCTCCTACGTCCTTCTTGATTCTCGATGATGAGCCCACACATCTTACTAGTTGTGTGGAGTCAAGAATGGAGCTGAAATTCTTTTCATCATATCATCACCACCATATCCTACTAATGGAAAGAGAATTTGTGTTATTCTGAGCATAAGTTACAACACGGAACATGGTACATACAGATAATATCCATATTTATCGCCTCTCAAAAATAAGTCTGCACTCTGGTCCATAACTTGCCAATCATAGTGTAAAAATCTACCAATATTTGAAAATCGTCAAAAATCTAAAAACAGTGTAAAAATCTAAAAAATTCAAAAACATTAGAAACACTCGTCAAAAATCCAAAAAAATTACACAGAATCGTTCCAAAATCTAAAACCATTAACAAGAATCGTCAAAAATCCAAAAACATTCAAAAATCGTCAAAAAAATCAAAAACATTAGAAACACTCTTCAAAAATCCAAAAACATTACACATAATCGTCCAAAATCTAAAACCATTAACAAGAATTTTCAAAAATCCAAAAACATTTGAAAATCGTCAAAAAAGTCAAAAATATTTGAAAATCGTCAAAAATAAAATAAAAATTAGAAAAAAAATAAAAAATTAAAAAAAATATATATATATAATAAAAAAAATCCACAAAAAAAAACAAAAAAACAAAAAAAAACTCTAAAATAACCAACACAATTTTACCTTTGAACTATTATCCCCAACAAATGATTCAATCACCTTATGACTACCAAATTCAAACCACTTCTCCTTGCGTGAATCCTCGCTTGGGGCAAATTTGGCTCTCATTGTTTCCTGGTTTGAGGACAATGACCCAATACTTTACTATGTCCTCGTACCCCTACTTGGGGGCACATCCAATCAATCCTCACTATGGAACACGTTAGGGACATGTTTATTGGTTCTTGTGTTGCATTATTAGTTATAAATTATTAATTGCTTTCTTGCATCTTGATATATTACAGGGGGCATCTTGATTTTATGTATACTGGTGTTCTATGTAATATTTTTATGTTATCTGATTGCATGTCATACTGGGGCATCATACTTTCTTGATGGCCTCTATCTATGCTCTCTTCCATTTTACATATCGTACTAGGGCATCAAACCTTTTTAATGGCCCATGTCTATGCTATCATGCATATTACAGTCTAGTCATCCTGATCTTTTATATCACGATGCATCCTGTTATGTGCTATATTAAAATTAAGATGTTTTTCGTCACGTGAGTATCTTCCTGCATGATCAACATCTTACTTTGCACCCCATCCATTCACCCATACTAATACATTCCTCAATTTGGGAATCCTACTTGATGATCTTTCTCAAGTAGCATTCTTTATCTAGCAGCACCTCCCCCCACCATGCTCACCATATTTTTGATCCATTCATCCTCGCTCCTCATTTTTACTCCTTCGCCACTTATCCCCATATTACCTTTCTCACCATTCCTCTCCCCTCTCACCCATTTGTATTCTTTCCTTTCACCTTTTTGCTTCCTGCTTGACAATCTTACTTAATAACCCTTTCTGTATGGAATCCTCAATGGAGGTTTACCCTCTTCCTGAGATCTTCCCACTGTAGAAGCTTCTTCACCACCTCTCCTCTCATCAAACAACAATCACCACCACACACATCTTCCCATTCCACCTCTTCTGTTTCCCATTCTCACATCATTACTCTCACCACACAGGCATCCCAATTAAGGATTCCCCTCACACTCTTCACTCTCCACTACATATATTCCTTCATCCATTCATGTTACACTCCTTTGTTTCCTTTCTTTCTTATTATCACCTCATCTCATATCATATACCACTAAGGCCTACCTCACTCACTCTTTTTTCATCCTTCCCCAAATCCATCTTATACCTGGTCATCCTACTTACATGCTTTCATAGTATGGAAAATTCACTTGAGGGTTCCCCTTCACTCCATTTTGTCATACCCTATTCCCACCAACTCTAACATCATCCTTCTTCCTCCTCAGCTTGGCGATCTTACTTAACCATTCCGGCTGCATGGCAATCTTACTTAAGACTTCCACTTAAGGTTGATATTCCCTATGGCCTTCCCCCATCCCATCATATTTCCCCCATCTTATTTCTCCCACCTCTTGTCGCGATCATCTTCTTCAACCCACCATTCCACCCCTGTCCCCAATATCATCTTGTCTTTCTCCTTGCATATCATCCTTGTCGGTTGGGTGATCCTACGAAACCTCTCCAGCAGCATGACAATCTTACTTAAGAGATTCTCTTAAGCATGACATGTCATCTTACACTCGCCCATCACTCTACAATATCACCATCTATCTTTCCTCTTCATTCCCCATCATCACATATTTTAACCACTATTATCACCCTCCTCTGCTTGGCAATCTTACTTAACCACTCACCCGGCATGGCGACCTCACTTAAGAGTCCCTCTTAAGGATGATATGTCTTCTTGCCTTTCCCCATCACTACACACCCTTCACCCTTCACTTTTTCTCGGCATTCCCCATTATCACATCCTTTCACCTCCTTTTCCATTCTTGCAAACACCACTTCTCACTTGACCACTTTTCATCTCCAGTTTTTCTCACTTGGAAATATTACTTAACCACTTCCGTCACATGACAGTCTTATGTCAGGGTCCTCCCTACACTAAACTTGTCATTCGTGAACTTCTCCCTCACCTCATTCTTTGTTCACTTTGTTGATCGCTTCTTCCACTTGGTCTCTCCTACCAACCACTTTTTCCTCCTACCATTATCCTTTCTTCCACCTATCATCTTACAACATACAACTAATCTCTTCCACCTACAATCACATTCTTTTCCCCCATTTTCATCTTCTTGATCCGTCATCCTTCATACCATTTCTTCCCATTCTTTTCATGTCTTAGTTCTTCATCCTCACTTCATTCATCCTCATCACCTGCATCCTCTCCTCACTTTCACCTAATCCCAACTCATCCCTCACTTCATCTTCTCAAATTCCTTCTCAAATTCCCCCCACATTTCTACCCACACACGTATTCACCAGTATTGTTAACACTCATATATCATTCTTTCATCATCATCTTCTCTTCTCGCGCTAATAATTGTAAACGGGTTTTCCTTAAAAATCATCAATCCTCATTCTGCACGACCTCATTCACTCCCTTGGACCTTCTAGAGTTTCCCTTCATTCCTTCCATCCTCTAAGCCCACCACTCATTGTTAGTGGGCTTTCCCTAACGTCCCTTCGTTGGTGTTACCCTTTCCAATCCTCATTACCTTTCTCATTTTTCTTCATTTTTTCTCTCACCCTTCCTCACCACTCATTGTTAAGTGGACTTTCCCTAATGTCCCCTCATTGGCATTGCCTCTCTATCCCCCATTCTCTTTTCTCTCCTATTCTTTTCCCCAATCCCACCCTTTCTTGTCGCTTCTTACCCATCTCTCCATCTTCCCTTCACCCTCTTCAATATCTTTATTGTCTTCATCATACATCCTTTGTCTATTTTCTCGTAATCCTAGTATCCTCATTTCATGCATCTCCGCATCTTTTCCAATCTATTTCATTCCTCCCCTCTTTCTTCTCTTTACATTCCTTATACTGTTCCCTTTCCACTTATTATTCCCTTTCTTGTATTCCCTTCCTTCTACATCATTTTCTTTGTTATCCTCTTCTCTCTCCCACCCCTCGTCTTATTTCCCTTCCCTTGTATCATCTTCTTCCCCTTTTTCCATCACGTTTCCTCCTTACTTCCCCATCGATAACCTGGCTCTTCAGCGTTGTCCCTGTCTTTTTTATCATACCACCCTCCACATGCATCTCCATATGGTTTTTTCCATATTCTTTGCCTTGGTCTTCCTCTCAATGACATGATTCCTTCAATCTTCTCCCTGTATTCATTTCTATCTTCCTTTCCTCTCCCCTAATTTTCACGTTTCTTCTGACCACTTCTCCTTTTCTCTACCACCCCTACCTTTTCATTCATTATGTATCTATTTCTCTTCTTTTCTCTACTCTTTTTCACACTTTCCTCACCCCTCATAGTTTCTTTTTTTTCTTCTTTCTACTTCTTCTTTCGTCCTCTTTCAATTTTCATCGATTTCACACCCCTACTCCCACCTCGTCTTCTCCTTCTTATTTATCCTTTCCTCGTTTCCTGCTTTTTCTCAACTCTATCATTTCTTTCACTTCCATGCATCCCTCTTTATTATCTTTGTTGCTTCCTTCATTTTGCACATCTCTCTATTTCATCTCTTCACCCTCTACTCTGTCATTTTTCTATTTTTGCCTTGTTTGTCCTTCATCATTCCCTTCTTCCCCTATCATCCCTCTCTCTTATTTCTACATCTTTCATTCCTTTTTTTTTCCCTTCCCCTATCTTCCTTACTCTTCTCAAAATCAACCCACAATCTTATCCATTCCCTTTTCTCTTTCCCACACACCCTCACACCTAGCATTCAAGGTCGATTAAATCCTTTCTCCATTTACATCGTGCAGTCATTCCAGTCTCTTCCACTCCATTATCGTCGTCTTCTCCACATAATCCATTTCCCTTCTTTTCGAGAGTTCTGTCGTATATTCCATTCTCGTCAGTCCTCTCGAGGGGGCATCACCACATCTATCCATAATCACATCTTCTCATGACATTTTTATCTTGGAGGATACTATGACATCCATCACTCACCACTTTCTATTATCCCCAACAAACATTCGCTCTACCTTTTAAAAAGTAGATTGAATTCTTCCCCCATACCGTCTACTTTCTTTGAAAGGACACTACTTTCATAGTACCCTTCCAAAGAGGGGCAAATGTAGACACCCCAATTTTACATCTATCCTAAATCAATTAATTCCCCTTACTCATTTCCCATAAAAATACACTTCGAATTAATCAAATATAATTTGATTAATTATCCATTTCAAAATCTAAAAAATAACCCAATCCTCACCACATGTCATTATTCTCCATATTTTTCCAAAATTGAATTAAAAATTCAAATTCAAATCCTCACCCACCCTTTGTGGTCCCCACTCACCTAAAATCCTCCACTTATGAATTAAAAATATAATTCAAATCCTCACCCATTCTTCGTGGCCCCCACTCATCCTAATCTTGCCCACATTTTCAAACCATGATTACTTAAATTAATCTAAGTTAATCACCCCCCCAGGCTATAAATACAACCTTACCCCTCCCCTCTAAACACACAGAGAATAAGCTTGAATGCCATATCTAAGTTCTTGCATCCTTTGAGCAAAGAATATCCTTCTACCTCGTCATAATGCCCAAATAGCCTCATAATCCTTTTTCCCATCTGGTGCAAAGTAAGAGGATCATTGTTGCAGGAAGGTCTTGCTCTGTCTCGAAGAAAAGCACCTACATATCACACAATCAGGGCTCAATCCAAGTTTCCTAACCCATTCTGAGGTTCGCTACGAAACGCGAAGGAGGAGGTATGATTATTGGTATTTTACTTCCTTATTAGTAGTGTATTTTTCCTAGCTTACACCAAGAAAGGAGAACATGGAAGTCCAATAGACCTCGAAAACCGCACCTCATCATGGTTGGGTAGCACTAAACGAAACAACTAACATTAGAAAATTTGTTACCATAACTCGAAAGGGTGACTAAGTGCCCATAAAAATATAATTGACCCGGATCGGGTTCAATCTAGTGGTTTTTCGTTAAAGCCAGGTTGTCATAACCCGTGGAAACAATGCTCAACATACCCAAAAGAAGATCAAGTCTAGATAGTAAGCTTGTATGGAGAGCAAGAGGTTTAAGGATACATCAAGTTTGCTTTCACCACAACATTTACTAGCTATAACCAGCTTACTAACCTTGTTACTCAAACACAGAAAAGCATTTAATGATGGTAGGAGGTCATTTACTTCAGCATGAAAACACAACAGCCAACACATGAGGAAGAAAAAAAATAGATCTATGCTATTCACTTTAACACTGACAAGGATTAAAGCAAAAATAAGAAAATTACAAGGGGAAAGGGGAGATTTCTCGCAAGGTGAAAAAACCCACCACAAAGGCAGCATCGACAAACCAACTTCAGGCAAAAGCAAGTTCTATTTCATGATATTTTTAAATTTTAGCAATTGTGGCAAATGGTAGGGTTATCTTTCCTGGTTTCCAGCTTCTACCAGTCGAATGGACACCGCACAGATCATCAACAACAATCATCAAGTCGAAACACCTCTCTTTTATTGGTTGGGTGCTCTAACTCCTCGTGTCCATGTTTAGCACGGGCAAAGAGATCCATTTTATAAGTAACATCGAATAGAAAGAATAGTGGTCTCATGGACTACCATGACTGTGGTAAACAAAAAATGGGTTTATTGAAAAGGCCCAGGAAAACACGTGATGGCCAAGGGGCAAAGTCAAACTCCACAACCTTCCAAGTATCCTCCCAGCCTGCATCTAAAGAGGACAGTGAGAGCGGGGTATGGACATCCAACGAAGCACAATGGAAAACAATTTTTTGCCAAATGCAAAAGCAGGTGCCTCTAATGCCATGTATGAAATGTGTGGAAGCATCCATGAGATAGCAGCAACAAACCAAAATGACTCAAAGCGATGGGGTCTCAAGGTAGCAACCATGAATGCAGGAAAGCACAAACAGAGTCTTAAAAAAATAGTCCTTCTTCACCCTAGGAAACCAACAGGTGTCCAATATGCATAGTTTTCCTTTTCTAGCCTATACGCAACCCAAGACAAAAAAATAAAAAATATAACAGCTTAGGAACAGGGTGGTGAGAACATCCATCGAAGCACAATGAAATGGACTCTTTGTCAGATGTGGTCGTAGGTGTCTTTGGAGCCAGTATGCAAAACGTGGAGGCATATGCCAAGCGTGAAAACTATATTACAACATGCCTTAAGGAGATGTGGTCTCAAAGAAATGCCTTCACTACAGGGTATGTACAAAAGGGCCAACAGAATACATGACCTGCTCCAAAAATCCCATGCCAGCATACACACAGCGAAAGATAATATATAGCCTCTTAAAACAGGGTGAGAATATCCACCCATGCAAGGAGAGGAGCTTCAATCAGATGCTATAGTTGTAGGTGCCGAGGAAGAAAAGAAAATAGAAGGCACAACAAAGAGAAAAACCACAGTTTTAGGAAAAAAGAAAAACATGTTTGAAAAAAAAAATGAACCCACCAAGCAAAACAAGCGGCCAACTGGAAAGATATACAAAGAGGGAAGAAATTAAAAGCATTAAAACTTGACAGGGTTGTTGGTTGGGGTAAGATAAATTATATATTAAATTTGCTATTGAAACGTGCATTACAGTAATCATTTATGATTTCGCAATATAACTTTGCTTGGGGCACACTTGGATTTCACATTTTAAGCCAATACAGATCAAACTTCAATGGGATCCGAAAAGAGAATATTTTGGAGTATCTAAGTACCACTCTACTCTTCGGTCCAATCCAATCCTCTCCCATTCTAAGCTATCGCTCAGGGGCATTCAAATTTGTCTAGTTCTTCAATGTCGAACACATTTGGAGTTTCATTAGACGTCATTATTGCACATTGTGTCATACTGTTGTGGTTTGTCAACATTGTGATGATGCTTTTGCTTCTTTTTGTTTATTGTTTTGTTGTACTTTGTTTACCTTTGTTGTAGACCAATTGCAGGAAATTTATTCACATCTTAGATCACATATAACTTTGGTGTTGTACATTCCTGTTCATATTGGGTTTGTTTGTAATGCTTGTGTCGTGTCTTTTTGTCACTTGCACGTGTTGTGTTTTTCCTCCTGGTTTACTAAATAAGCCATGGAATGTTTTCCTTTTTACTGTGTAGTCACGTTTGTTTGGATTGATTTGTATTTGTAATTCAAATTTTTCAAAAACTCTCAAATATCCAAAAAATCATATATTCAAAAAATAAAAAATTATAAAAATTTCGAACAAACATTCACTTATCACATAAATCCTATAATTGGAAAACCTTTAAAGTGAATCTTTCAACATTTCAACACAATCTCGATAAAAAGACATACCTTTATCTACTACACTAGCGATCGTTCTGATCTTACAACTATCACTTTCTTCCCTTTGCATAATAGGCTAATTCTGCTTGGGGCAAGTCACAAAATTATTTTTCCTTCACGATATAACTTCGCCTGGGGCAATTTCAACTCTAATCATTTGCACAATGGATCCAAGAAGAGTGTCATAAGGAGTCGTTTTACTTCGTTCTTCTAGTATGATCCTATTCCCACTTGGGAGCATTTGCATCTACTTAATCATCATTGTGCCACGCATTAGGGGTATAGTTGTTTGTCTTCTTTTTCAACTTTGTGTTGCATTGTTGATGTTTACTTTTTGGACCACTTGTAAGTAGTGTGATTACGTCTTGGTTTCTTTATAAACCTGATGCCTGCACCTACTATGTATATTGGTTTTGTTTTCCTTTTTTGTCTTTTCTTTGTTGTGTGTTTGTTTGTTCACACGCATCTGGGTTACCCATCTTAATTCTTTCATAATCATGGTGATAACTCTATTGTGCAACAACAAAAAATAAGGTTGCTCTAAAATTATTTTCCAAATGGCGCTCATGCTACGAGCACAATCCTTCTCATCTTTGTTTCAATCCGTTGTCTTCTTCCTATCAAGCGGTCGTCCACCACCTTATTGCATCATCCACTTGCTTGAGGGGGCATTCCTCTACTATCCTACTTGTTGGGACATCCTAATGCTTATTTGCTTTTTGCTTGTTACTCTGCATGCGTCTACTATCTTTAAATCACTATTACTTTGCAATAACACTTTAAAGAGGGGAAAATGTAGACACCCCAAAATCACTCACTCGTTCCTAGTATTATCTCAGTGCATCCCTTTAAGACTAATTAATTAAATTGATTAGTCATTCACATTACACTCCTTTGGATTAATTAAATTAATCCTTAGTAGCCCTGTTAGCTAAGTTAATTATCATTTATTAATTAAATGATTAATTAATTAGTGTGCACATTATAACAGCCACTTGGACTCCACTTCCTCATCCCAATTAACTCCACATGCACTCCACTTCACTAGTCCAGTCAACTGCACTTCTAGAATCCTAGAAAGGTGGGGGTGATTCAATAACATGTACAACCACCTTTCCGGATGCAACTTTTACAATTAAATCCCTTTACTGTCCTTAAATGGCGTTTAACCTCTCAGAATTTGCTACAATTTCCTCTGATGCTAAAAATAGCATGTGCATTCAACTATCTGTAACCAACTTCCAACCAACTTAGTCTCTATAAAATACAAGTTCGTCCTCTTATAAATCCTCTTGGATTTCCCGTGTAACAACTCTGTCGAATTCACTATCCAACTTTTGTTATTTTGGAAGCAATAATCCAAGCCCAATTTGCTCGTAGCATGGTCACAATTCACGTTTGGAGGTTGTTTCCAAGAGCACCCGCAATCAATTTCTGACAAGGTTACACAAGCTTAAACACTTCACACAATCTTACATCGAGGTTACATTGGAAAGCCACACGGAGGTTTGTAGTTGCTTGTTTATCTTTCCATTACTGTTGATTTTCATTGTCTTCATTCCCTAGATAAATCTTGTGTATGTTATTTTTGTTTTATGATTCTCTTGAAAATTTTGTTAAGCATAGCTTCTCGCTTTTTGTTTATCAGTTCAAAACTCTACATTCCTCGCAAGCAAACACCACATCAAGTGCTTTCACATAGGATCCATGGTTCAAACCATGGGTCGTGCACAACGGCACCATGTCTCATGCCAACACAAGGTCGAGTGCACTTTCCCCCGATCATGCCCCCCTTGTGGCATCTAAGTGTTGTAATAGGCAAAATCCTTATGTCTTCAGTTCTCCTCGCTTTGTCCCCTTCTTCATCTCCCCTCATCTCCCATTAAAGTTTCCCCTTCATTCCTTCAACATTAAATTCTTTTACCGCTCCCTTTCGATGTCTCTATTATGCCACTTAGCTATGATTACTAATGGTATCCCTTTCGACGTCTCTATTATGCCACTTAGGTATGATTACTAATGGTTAACTAAAGCCGCTTTCTACTAACATAGCCTTGAACCCTTTACAACATATCAAACAATATTTACATGTTTAGGGTACCGTTGAATTTTTAAATAAATTCTCCAAATTTTATGTAATTGCCTCGATTCGTGTTTCTATTGAATACTTAGAGCCACGAATCGCCGGAATTTAAAAAATACAAAAGAGCTAAACAATGAATAATTTCCCTTGAAAGGATACTCACCAATTATCCCGAATAAAAAATACAAAAGCCCCCTCTCGAAAAACTTTGGCATTTTTTAATAAAATTAATTTAGCAATCTGGTTGAGGCGAGCATGCGAGAGGTCATGATACTTCTACGATCCAGATTCTACATCAATGGGTGGATTAGGGTAAAGTTTTCCAATGGTCAAAAGTGGTATATACAATGTGTATGTGCGAAGATTAGGTATAGAAAGAAACTTTTGTAAAGATGAAGCCGCGTGTACACTAGGAAAAAAAAATGTTGTTATTTTTGGAAACCCGAAGCAAAAAGACAATTACTTACTTTTATCGAGAAGTTCCTTCTCGATAAACTTATCTCTCCGTTTTGCCTTTCCCTATGAGAAAGGAGGGAAAGCTTTTGTGTCCACCTGCAATTGCCGGTCACGCACAGTTGAAACCCCCTAAGACGCGACCGCCGTATTGAACAAATCAGATACGAAACGACCGCAAGAACCGGTCACCGTCGCCACATAATTTCGAACCTATCGGGTAAAAAAAGGTTAAAACGACAGTTCAAAAAACGCACAAGTACCTACAAAACAAAAGAAAAGAAAAGGCAGTAAATGTGTGTGTGTACGGTTCGGTATAAAATTAATAAAAACAAACAGGCGACTTTGAGTTTGCGTTACACCCAAGCAAAAGCAAAAAAAATTCAAATACCTACAGAAACTATAAGTGTGTGTCACTGCGCCCACTGCCTTCTGCACAATTAAAGCTGCAGTGTGCCACTTACAGTATCAGATTTGCCAAAAATATCCGCCGCGGTGGGCCCGCTTTGACGTACGGGATATCTGTTGACCGGTCCCCAGTCGCTTTTTTCCCGTTTCCCGGTAAATGTTTACCGGCGATTTTTTAAATTTTAAACTATGGAACCTTGGTATTCGGAATTGGAACCCATGTGCCGTTTTGCTTCCACCAATGCTGTTTTACCGGACCTCCTCTCATTTATTAAACGACCGTTTCTTTTGCAGATGATGACGGTAAATTTGACAACTTCGGAATGCCTGACCACGTGCATTGTTTTTTTTTCAAAAATAGTTTATTTCTGCCTATTTATGAAAACCCTAACATACCTACGTAGTGGAGGACAAGCCCCTAATATTTCATTGTTTTTTTATTATTCTAATTTTGTCAAATTCCACCCATCTAATATGTTTTTTGTTTTTTTAATAATATTTATTTGTCTCCAATATGTTGAACAGTGCAAAGATTTATTTAAATTATTTTAAAGGAGTTGTTAGGCCAAAACACCATCTTGAATGACTTAAAAATTGCATTCACCTTTTAATAAAATTATTCGAGACGTGCGCCGATCTGAGACATATTATTTTCTTTCCACGAGGACGTGCACCAACAAAATCAGTCAAGACTGAACACTAAGATGGAATTCTATTTCCTTAAAATTATACTTCATTGAAGTACATGTGACTCCACTATTAAAACCTTTGTGAACTCCTACTTGACATAAATAAATCTGAGGTATAGATTAGTATCTTTTCATTTTTATTTTATTTTTTTTCTAATTTTAAAAAAATTGGTTGGATAAAACAAATATAATAATCATTCATTTTTTCTACCCAAGTAAATGGTAAGTGTTTTGAAAGCCTCCTATAATCTTGTATACTTCTGAAAAAATGTTACATTAAAGTCTATATTAAATTCAACTTCCAAGAAGCATGCGTCAAAAAGTACCCTGCTAATTTTTTTGAGCATATGCAAGAGAGAAAAAATAGGATATTTTAACATTAATAGGGTCCTATAATTTTTTATTTTTCTAAAGAGAGATAAAATAGGAAACTTTAGCACAAACAACAATAGGGCCCCATGAATCCAAAATAAACTTTTGGATGGAAAATTGAAAGGAAAACTTTAAACTAAATGCAAGTGTCAAAAAAGCTCCCTAAATTTTTTAAGGAGCTAAATTACTTTTGTGCCCCTAGGTGCTTTATGGGGCTAGAAATCCTCTCCCTAAAGTATTAGTGCTTAGAAATTTGAGGATAGCAGTGGCAATTTTTTTTTTGCATAAGAACATATTTCCAAAATAAATAGGAGCAGTAGCCCCCAACATGGGACTATGTTATAACCAAGCTAACAACAAACTAACATTTATAGTTAGAAAACACCCAATACTATTTGGATCTTATTACCTCCTTTTATTTGGCATTTCTAATTACTCTTGGCCAAAGACTTCAAATTTCTTTAAGTTATAATCTTCATTACGCCGAAGGCGTTCCCCCTATGGGAAAGGGCTTTGCAGACATACAGAGGACTATGTCAAATTTGACAGTCAAATGACGGTTTTGACTTTCTCTGCTATTTTTGCAGGTTTAGCTTTTCTCTGCTATTTTTGCATATTTGTTATTTTTAACAATGATTTAACTATGCTCTACATTCTCTGCTATTTTTGCATAGTTGCTATTATTAACAAGTTTGGTTTTCCGATTTTGCATGTTGCGTCGGTTTTGGTTTGGTTTTTTGATTTTGCATGTTGTGCTGGTTTTGGTTTGTTTTTCCGATTTTACATGTTGCGCCAGTTTTGGTTTGCTTTTTTGATTTTGCATGTTGCGCTGGTTTTGGTTTGCTTTTCCGATTTTACATGTTGCACCGGTTTTGGTTTGCTTTTTTGATTTTGCATGCTGCGCAAGTTTTGGTTTGCTTTTTCGATTTTGCATGCCGTGACGATTTTGGTTTTTGCATGCAACAACCTTTAAATACTTGGTGTTGTAACACTATAATTTCATTCTTCAGCATGCTAAGATTGTTTTGTCCCAGTTTGGTTTCTCCTTTGACTGAAACCTCTGAAACTACAGCCTGCTTCAGAAGTCATTTGTTGGCTCACCGATCAAGCTACCCTCTCCATCTATCGTTGTGGGTAAGATCACACCTTTTTATTTACAAGTCGTGGATGCTTGTTTGCTTAATATTTTATTCCTTTCCTTTTGGTTTGCAAGTAGATTTAAGTGTGAATCCAGAATGATATAAATTTCTTTATATCTTCAATCTTGTAATTTTTGTTTATAAGTCGAATAAGCTTTAGATCAGGGATGATGTAAATTTAGAATAGCTATAAAAACAATTCGAGCTATGAGCTACACATCCATTTATCATGATACCTGCGACTATTAGACCTGAGTGTGGCTGGAAACAACCTCACTCATCAACCTACATGTCATTTGTTGTATGTGTGGCCTTCATGTTTGTAGTGATTTTAACAAATTTTGTAGTGATTTGTATCAATTTAACTAGTCAACAAACAACTTGAGACTGCGAGTTGGTATACAAAGAGTCGAGAAATAACAAATTTTGTAGTGATTTATATGGATTTTTATGTGCTTATGTTTCTTGTCATCCTTTTGAACTAGTGATTCCGGTTGATTGTTAACCTATTATAGTCAAAATTGTTATTCCATCAGGCTTCAATGATTTATTTTGGGACCGAAGTAATAGTATTTTTTACCTCTTACTGAACTAATTTGAGAACCTAAACAAATATTTCAATCTCATAGTAAACTAATATGGAAAGCAAAGATATAGGAGATTTAGTAGCCATTGCAGTCATCTCTTTAAGTTAAGAAAATTGTATCAATTTAACCAGTCAACAAACAACTTGAGACTGCGAGTTGGTATACAAAGAGTTGAGAAAGATATTCATTACTTGATCAAGCTTGACACAAGTTAGTTCAAAATGTGCATTTATTCAAAAGGGCCATCTGAGAGGACCGGATTTGAAGCCATGATAATCCTCTTTTATGTGTTAAAAGACAAGTAATCTTTATGAAATACTATAGAGTTTCTCAATCTACAATAGAATTAAATGGGGGCTTCAAGACAAGGAATACAAAAGTACTAAGAGCCATGTCACATGAAACGAGGAAACTACAATGGTTTCTTAAACATGCACAAATTATTAAAGAAGGTCCGTTTATATTCATGCCTCCATCATACTGTAATAAAGCATAACTTAGTCCCCAAGGTCTAATCTTGGGCATCTCAAACCTACTCTAGAATGATAATACAAGTTGAAGGAATTTGATCATTTAGTCTCAGACAGTTAAAAGCTTTGTTATGATTTGATCATTTTATGAGCATATGACTAATCAATGGAATTTTATTAGTATTACTGCAAGATTACCCATCTTCCAAGGTAGCCAACAACTTAGGGTGGGTTAGATGGGACTCACGTAGGATTTTATGCTTACATATCAAAATGGCTTCCATTATAATAGTTATTATATTTTATAGCAGGTATGCATCAGTCTTTTATCTTTATGTATGAGAAGTGATTGCTTTGACAGTTGGTTAAGCTTTTGCTTTGACTAAGGTGGTTAATGTCTTTTGATTTTTTTGTAGAAGATGTGTGTTGAATGTGTTTTTGATCTCATTGATTTCTTCCTTTCACTCTTCGCATGTTCTCTTAGAGTAGGGGTTGATGAGAGCATGTGATTATAATATTGTGAAATTAAACAACAAAAAATCATGCTTATTACAAATTTATGGGTTGACGCAAGCCTCGTAAATGGTGCTATAGGAACAATCACTGACATTGTCTACGACGCGTCAATGCCACTACCAACATTACCTTTATTTTTTGTTATCGAATTTGATACATAAAACAACCCACATCGTTGGGATCCCTCCAATCCGTTACATGTTTCGATACCCCCTATTTCGAGAGGGAATCGAAGACAATTGCCGATTAAAATGGCCTGGGGATTAACTATCCACAAGTCATTAGGACTTACTTTACATAGAGCAACTGTTGACATTGGAACCACTAAAAGGAAGGGTATGACATTCACAACTTTCTCCATAGTTCCCTCGCTTGCAAATCTGCGCATTTCACCTCCTTTTTCATTTGAAAGGTACTCAAAAATTGTGCACATACCAACACTTGGGGCAAGAAGAAAGGAGGAGTCAAGACTTCTATTCCTTAACCCTTCATAAATACTACCGCTTACTTTGATAGCACCTCCACTACTACTTTACTCAACACTTATTGTATTCTAAGCGGCATTGTTGTTTAAGGGGTATCAAATGTATTCATGTTTACCGAAAAAATAAAATTAACTATAAAAGGCTACCATTCATGATATAAATACAGCAAATGTACAAAGGTCTTCATGTATACATGTTTAGTTCGGATGTCATGATATAAGATTTGTAACTTTTTATGTACGAATCTGTAACAAATTTAAAAGTACACATACAACATTTCAATGTAATGTCGCATCTATATTCCCACATTACCACTATCAATCACACGCCTTATCGAGTGTACAAAAAAGGTTTTTTCGACAAAAAACCAACAAAACAACTGATGCACCACTAACACAATTTCTCCGAAATAATTACAAACCATGTCAACTACAAAACTAATTAACTATCTAAAATGGTATAAAATGTATTCAAGTTTAGTGTAAAAAAGATTTGCCACAAAAGGT
The DNA here is from genome assembly GCA_019776745.2 of Taxus chinensis. Classification (NCBI taxonomy): domain Eukaryota; kingdom Viridiplantae; phylum Streptophyta; class Pinopsida; order Cupressales; family Taxaceae; genus Taxus; species Taxus chinensis. The sequence goes on along the minus strand of CM034152.1, from coordinate 36,548,624 downwards.
TACCACTTATGATATAAAATTTGCACATGTACGAAAGTCTTCATGTAACATGTTTAGTTCAAACTGTATATGTACGGATTTGTAACAAGCTCGAAATGTAGAGATGGAACCTTTAAATGAAGTGATATCTACACTTACAAAAAAAAATTAAACCCCTTATCAACATCAACTACAAAAATAATAATTGTCCCTCTAAAACAAATAACCTATACCGTTCGGCGTTCACATTACATTGTACACATGTGATTGCTAGTATTAAGACTATCAACTTAATTGTGAATTGGGGGTGAAATTCACCTTTCCACTATTTTGGTTTATAATATCAAATTATTACCTAACATGTAACAAATTTGGTAGTCTTTTTTCATCTCCTAAGAAGTTGTGTTAGGGGGAGTCAATTTTGTTGGTAATGTGTTTGCTCTTTGCCAATCTTTTAAACTCTCAAAAGTATGAGTTTGTTATAATTAAAAATTGTTATAATTGAAACGGGATATTGATTTTTTTTTTGTATATTTATTTTTAAAATATATTTCTGTAAAAAAAAACTCTAAACTTCATTATATGGTGAATATTACAATTTTTTGATTGATTTCTCTAAGAAAAATGATATTTTCTTAATCATAAGTGAACCAAAAAAACTTCTTAATAACTTTAAAATGGACATCAAATTTAAAAATTAGAATCAAAAGTGAACATACGCATAAATATTACTACCCATTAACACCTCTCATTACAATAACACCTCTCAACATTATAAAATCTCCAATACAAATATTGATTCCTAAGCAAGGACACTTTATCGATAATGCTTAGATATTAAATTAAAATTTGAAATAATTATTAAATATATTTCAGCTATAAATATATAAAACCTCCACTAACAACACTTTTAACCATAAAACTATAATTCTTAAATTTTAAATTAGTATATTTATATAAAAGAAATCGTCACTTTCCCTATCCAATTTCATTAAAAATACAAAACTCTTAGTAAATTTATTTTATAATATTTTGTGCTTTCAAATTAGTTTTAATTCAAAAACTAATATATGTGAATGTATTATCTTTATATAATTAGTTTTAATTCAAAAATTAATATCTATGAATGTATTATCTTTACATTGGTGATAACTGTATAGAAGGAATAGTAGAGTTTATTATGAAGAGTTACTTTTTAAAAATAATTTTATGAAATATTTTCATACACATTTGAATTATACATGTAATATGAAATATTAATAAAAAAACTCACTAATTTAAAAAATATGTAATTTTATGTAGTGGAAAATTTCACATCTTTTGGTTTTATAGTGAATCTTCGAGTTGACAAAGAAAGCCCGTTGGAACTTTCATTACTTTCTCAATCTTTTTTAGAGGATTGAGACCCAAGATTGACACAAGCTCGACGACTAAGCATAAAGGATGTATATCTAAGGTTGAAAGATTGAGGCAAGAGGTAGGGGATTTGGTTGGTGAAGGGTCTCAATGGACAATGGAGGTTATCTTCTCCCACACAGAGAGGCCATTGTTAGTCACATGTGGTTAGTTTCTTCTTTTTTAAGTTAACTTCAACCTTTTTTTCATTTTTATCTATAATGAGGTTCTTCTATTGATTGTATGTTTGTTGGCCTTTTGTTGATGATATGTAGCGTTGTTTTAGTTTGGTAGCTTACTCTTTTAGGAGTTTCTATAATATAGGTTTAGTTTGAGCTCCCTTCAATTTGATAGTGTATATGGGAGGATTTTCCCCCTCCTATGGTCTTTTAGGGATTGGGCCACAAGTTGTGTCCTAGATTTAGTTTGTGGCTCTAGTTTATGTAAAAGCTACCTTGTCGGTTCCAAGATCTGTTAAAAACATTTACCTGTAGTATAAAAAAACTTCATATCTCCTGAGCTAAAATGTAATTTTTTGTGTGCTCGAATTTACATAGAAGTAAATTTGGAGAAATGTCTCCCTGAAGGCATTAAGTTTAATTTCTAGATGGATGGTCATATATGTAGGGGCTTGGCTCTGACCAATTACCCTTCAAATGTAATAAATGCCTCGAGTATGACCACTTGTAAAGGACTCCAAGAAAGAACAAATTGTGCCTTAGGGACCCACTCAACATACTTTTCTTATAGTGAAAACAAATAGACATGTTGAACAAAGAAATCACCAACATACTTTAAGTGTCAAATAGGGTCCAACTATTATTTTTCAAACATATTTAAAATAATATGAGAAAGTACTTCTTTTGGAAGGGGAAGTATAAAATCTCTTTGAATCTAGTTTGAGATAAGTGTAGAGGAAGGTGGGACAATAGAGCCCTTTGAAGGAAGAGTGATGTGAAAAAATCAAGCTAAAGTTGGCTCAAGAAAGGAGTAGAATAAAGTAAGTCACTTGAAAAAACTTGTGTTAAATATTCTCAAAACCCTATCTTGTGTTTTGGTTTGGGTCTTTGATGATTGTCCTCCATTAAAAAAGCATTAATTTAAGTGGAGGACTAAGGAAGAAGATAGGTGAATTACTCATTCTTCCAGAAAATATTATTTCTTCTTTATGTTTGATTTGTTGACCAATCTAAATTGTGGCCACTCGATGTATCTCTCGTTTATTTTTTATTTGTTGCACTTTTTTATTCAATTTGACACTTTTTATGACATGCTCCCACTCCACCTACTTTTTTGGTGTGAATAATCTATAATATTTCTTTGAAAATATATAACTGTATTTCACTAAAAAAACCCTAATATCTCTAATATTTCAAATTGTCTACCTTGAAAAAAAAATTGCTCGTGCCTCCATGTTTTTTTATAATTTGATATTGAATTTAAAATATATGTTGGTTTATTAAGAATATATTATCAAAATATATATTTAAAGAGTAACTTTTTCAAACAATTTGTTTGTATATATGTGATGATTATAACGATGAATTTTAATGTCATTTATATTAAATTACTTTATATGTGATTATTATAATGATAAATTTTAACGGCATCTATATTAAATTAGTTTATATAATATAGTGTGTAGAAAATATAGTTTTTTTTTTTTAAATGTTGAGTGAATACTAGCATAGATATTCTAAGTCCACTTATCTAAAACAAGCCAAGAGATATAATTATGAGGTACCTATTTAATCTATGTGAAAAATTGAATATAGGCGCCTTGAGATTGATGTCTCTCGATGTATTCTAAATATTTGTACTTAAGATATCTATGCTAGTATAGTATAAGTATATAAAAAAATAAATATAATAAATGCGTGTATTTGAAATACGCTGATGGATATCACTTTCAAGGTTCTTATCTTAGTTTTTCGTATGCCACATTAATTAGTCACTTCATTACATTCTTTGCCAATTTTCTATTGATTTATGGCAAATGTCATCCATTAAGTTGCACCAATATGTTGATCTTGAAAAAATCTATTCATGGGAAAAAACTAGGCCAAACAATAATATATGACTAGGATATTACTATTTTTCGATTGACTTCTATGGGAAAAAAGAAAAAATATGTAAGTGATAATCAAATGAACGTCAAACTTAAGGATGAATTGCCATGTGACAATCAAATGAACATCAAGTTTAATATTGCGAATAAAAGTGAACAACTCACGCCATTATAGTCCCTAGCTACCATTTATTTTGGTATTTGATCCTCCACTTGGGGATTTCCTTTTTCTCATGCTTTCTATTTTTATCTTTTTTCCCCCTCGATTTATGATTGATGGTTCCTTCTTCTATTGATTTGTTTTGCTCCAACCTCAACGTTTTTATTTGTCTTCAATTGACATTTATTTGAACTTTAAGAATATTTTTCCTTGTATTCCTTTTCAATGATTGATTTTCAGGGTATCTTCCTTTTTCTTTCTTAGTTATATTTTATATCCTTTCCTTCGATTTTCTTTCTTTGTCCCATCCCAACATCCAATACTAATGCTCACACAATGATAACACACTTACATTGACAATGTGCCTTTAAGCACACATATTTCTAATATTTAAGTATCAAGTAAATACAAAATCTTCATCCCTATTTTCTTTTTCTTGCATTTATCTTTTACTTTCTTCTACACGGTTGCCTAGTTTTGTCAATTATTCAATGTCTTCTAAAATTCCTTTTCCTTTATCATTTTCTCTTTCATCAAGGATTTCCACACATCTTGGATTTTTTTAATTACGATAGGGTAAACAACATAAATATTCATGTTCTATTTTTCACTAGTATATCCATGCTTTTAGTGTTTTCTATGTGTTTGAACTATGTTTTTGAAGTGTTCACACCGTGTCTTAAATATTTTTTGGTTTATGTTTGGTGTGTCTTCAACATGTTTGCATTACAAGTGTCTTCAACATGTTTTCTTTGTGTTTGCACCATATTTTCAGTAATGGTTATTCCGTGATAGGTATCGTAGGTGACATGTTTCCTCCATGCATGACATGTAATCACCATCTAATTAGATTTATATGATTAGCATGTATTACATATTTTATGTACATGCCTCATAGTTGTGTCTTTGAAATTTTTGCTCCATGTTGATCTTCTATATGTGAAAATTTCCTACTAGGCTTAGCTACATTATGTGTTTTGGGTGTCTTATGGTGTCATGATGTATATAATGCATCTATTGGGGGTAATGATCCTTACTTGTGCCTTACCTTGACATATGTTATCATGATTCATACCAAATTATTTATATCTTACCAACTTAGGGGCATATAATTCCACGTGTTATATTTCTTATACCTTACCCATAAGCGACATCTTACTCGTGCTTACATTGATTATACTTTCGTAATCAGGGTATACCACCTAAATATGAGTTACATTTCCTATGCTTCACATATACAAGGACATTTTACTCCATTTGCATTACTTAAAATTTTCCCACACCGAGGATCAATTTTTTTGTTGATTATAATTGCTCGTATTTGGCCCATATGGAGCATTTTATTCCTATGATTACAATGATTACACTTGCCTATTTGGACATACCACTTTTGTGACCCCATTGCTTACACCTCACCCATATGGGCCATGTAACTCTTGTGCTTTAATCATTTATATTTTTCCCACAAGGGGAATAATACACTTTTTCTATCTAGGTGCATTTTTGTATGACATAAATGCTTCCAAAATGATATCTTAGTTACATGATGCACATAATCCCTTTCTTTTGAGATATGTGCTTCAGATGCTCATCCCATGTCTCAAAAGAAGGGCATATATTCCACCCATTTTATGTCAACACACCATACACTCTACACTATTATATTAAATCTATATATATATGTTAGTTCAATGTATTATGAGTAGATGTATTACGTTTTTGATATAAAAATCACTCACACACACACACACACACACACACACACACACACACACACACACACACACACACACACACACACACACACACACACACACACACACACACACACACACACACACACATGTTGGGGGTGGGGGAGGGGGGTGTTATTTTAACTAAATTAGAGACTATTGTCAATTATTTTACACTCATATTTAAAACAAAACATTGCACCATGTAGTTAATTGTAGAAACCTAAAACCGATGTTTGAGAATTTATACGTAACTAAATTGCATTATTTTAGTTTGTTAATATATTTGTTGATTATTTGTTGTTTTCTTTAAGATTCAAATATTGTCTAGGCAAGGAGGAGAAATTTTTTATTTTTATAGGTTACGAGTGTTGTATCACATTGTAGTGAAGGAACATGAAACGTTAGGTTTACTTGAGCTAAGTGGTCAAACTATTTGAAGTCCTGCGCACATGGGGAAGGGTGAAGCCTAGAGTCCAGCTTCATTTGATGACGTCAGAGACCCCTAAACCCTTGCTTTGCGCACATGAGATTACAGTAGCCCTAGCCGAGCTTGGTACTATTCTATGTCACATCAGGAGAGTAGAGGGAAAAACAGAAGTTGATTTTAAAAAATTGACTAGCGAATTGATTGATTTTGACAGTTCTTGTACACTGAATGGAAGGGGCCTGGTTGCACTCCTTGCTGCCGCGGAGCCCTGTACGGCTGCACTGTGGAGGGTCTGAAGTGCGCTAAAGCGCGCTTTTTGCCCCCATGTGCGCAGGACATGAGGTTTATCGTTCGTGCATGTGTGGAGTGTCGTCCACGGTTTGTATAACCAACTCTATTTATTGTCAATTTTTAAGATAAGATCTCTTTCACTTCTAAACATACACTTTCACTATCAAATTCCAACATAAATTTGTACCTTGATAGGTGACATGACAATATACCTTCTTTTCAAACCTCTATACAATTAAACAACCCATTCCATAATTAGATAAACTAGTTAAATAATAATTAGATATTTGAAATATTTAATAGAGCTATAACTATTTGTAAACCACCAACCGTATCCACATGAATACATACAAATTTTAGGAACTTGGTCCGTATCAACATGATCTTGGTTCGCATGGGATATCATACCCAGCGTAGCCCCCACCATTCCCAAAAGGGTAGAGAGATGTGTCCCTATACATGTACCCATTTGCGATCTTACCCAAAACCTTTATTTAATATTTAGGTACCTACTTAGTAACAATATATATGGTTAGTGTTTACAAGTTAAAAATGTAGGTTCTGGATTACTTAGGGTAGCGAGAGGGAGATGTGATTCTATGCAACATAAAAAGACAAAAAGATGATGGAAGGAACCCTAATTCGCTCCTTTACCCTAATCTTCTTATAGCTTTCTCGTGCCCACCTCTTGAATCATGTATATCCATCCATCCATTGAGCGGGTGTAGTGAGTGAGTATATCTATGTGCTTGGCTTGGCTTGGCTTCAGTTGAGTGACTGAGGAAAGAGGAATGAGGAATGCGAAATGAATGAGTGATACCTATGTCGACTTTCAGCAACACCCATTATTAGCATTAACATAATCCTAACCAGTGCAAGTGCAACAAACAAACATGGTGAGTTCAGTTGGGCGGTCTACAATACGTTGCTATAATTTATTCAATCAGACTTTCAATTACAATTCTCTCTGTTTTTTTTATATTTATAGATCTGTGCTATGTTTTTTCTACTGTTGCATCCACCTCATTAGTTTTATTGGCTTGAAAAATGTAAACAGAGTTGCTAAAATTAGCTGAATTTTACTTGGGCTTGTTTTTATTTTATGCAGGTGGGTTATTCGATTTGTGAGACAGAGTCTGAAAAACCAGCTTGGCTGGAGGCGCTGCTGATAGAAAAATTCTTTGCAGGATGCTCAATACATGAAAGCGCTAAGAAGAATGAGAAGAACATATTTTGCTTGGACTGTCACAGAAGTATATGCCCACATTGTCTCTCCGCACACCGCAGTCACCGCCTTCTTCAGGTAATTATCTCAGCTCTGTTTTCTATTCAGAACTGTTTTGGGTTTGGTGTTTGCAGAGATATCTATACAAAAATTAAATTTTGTATTGCCAGAGCATCTAGTTGTTCATATGCGTGTTTCAGTTTCAAAATAAGCTCTCCCAGGATTGTTTGATTGTCCCGCAAATGATGCAATTAGTTTTTGTGGCTCCGTTGTACTAAAAGCAAAAAGCATTACTGCGGTGCGGAATTGTGTGTGCAGATAAGGAGATATGTTTACCATGATGTTATCAGGTTGGATGACATGGAGAAACTGATGGATTGCTCATATGTTCAGGTATAGGTTAGATTGAATTATGAAGAGAGGTCTATACCCATTGGTCAATTTACTGAAAGATCTGTGTTTTTTCATTAGGGCCGTTGGATTTATGGTGGTTATTGAAGGGGGAGGAAAATGGGTGTTTGATTTAATGGCTTCTTTTTGTTGTTACAGGCCTATACCACTAACAGTGCCAAGGTAGTGTTCTTAAATCAGAGGCCCCAGTCGAGGCCTTTCAAAGGATCTGGTAACATCTGTAGCACATGTGAAAGGAGCTTACAGGAGCCCTATCTTTTCTGTTCTCTTGGTTGCAAGGTGAGACATGTTCAGTTTAAAATTTGGTAAAAATTGTGATGCAACTACCGTTGCCCAATTGGCATGATAATTATTGAAATCCATTTGTCTTTTTTGACCAGTAATGTAATTATTACTATGTTTGAAATAACTCTGCAATTTAAATTTTTTATTTTTGTATATTTCTATAAGGAATTTTGTTTAATGATTATTAATTATGTTGTTTAAAAGATAAACTGGTCATAATTGTGTAATTTTCTAATATTATTAATTCTTTTAATTCAAATATAAAAAAGGTGAATTGACCCTTTACACTGTGCAGAGTTTCATGGTACAGAGACTGCAAAACTGCTGAAGCATTGTGCCTGTCTTTAAAAATGGCACACATCAAAAGTTTGGGGATGTCTCTACACTTGTGGGAATGAATGACCTCCATTGATGTGTGACATTTTGAATGCTGGGTATCTTTGCTTTCTCTGGGCCGTCTTGATTATATCTGCTATGAATTGTACTCTACTTAATAATAAAAATGGGGCCGCATCATTTTGAGATGTTCAGCTAATATAATTGTGTTTGCTCAATTTACAGATGTGATTTTTTTTGATAATCTAGCATTTTTTATGTAGATTTGATTTGTTTTTCATAATGTAACTATGGAGTAATACTTTTGTGTTCGGTAAGGTGTAAGAAGAACAACTTAATTATATGCAGAAAATCTTGTAATAAATTACTGTCTTAGTGTTCTGTTTACTTTAGGGATTTTGCTCTATTGCAGAGGGCATATTTAGGCTGGATAAACTGTTTTTAATTTAACTTAACAAGGTTTGGTTTTGGTTACTTATCTGTACTGATTATTTGATTACTTTGATTGTTTTACAGGTGGATTATATAATAAACCAAGGCAAAGATCTGTCCAAGTACTTATATGAGTGTGAGTATTTAGCACTATCAGACTTTGTGTTTGCACATTCTGATGGGGTGAGGGAGTATGAGGATGGACTGATGACTCCCAATTCAACTTTGGATAATACTTTTCTTCACACATCATCTGGATCCAGTGAGAGTGAGGAAGTAGAATGCAGAATGTTGGGTTGCACTGCCACAACTGAATTTGAGTTTGTGAAGAAGAGGAGGAGTGCCATTGGAGGTTGTGCAGCAATAGCAAATTCAGACTCTTTTAATAGAAGAAAAAGCACACCCCACAGATCTCCTTTCTATTGATTTATTCTCTTCTTTTACTGTATTTTTTCTTTCTTTTTATTTTTATGAGGCTCTTTAGATTTAAGTTTAAATTCCTTGGTGGTTCTACTTCTTTCATGAGGGAAGTTTCAGCAGGCCTGATTTTAAGGTCTTGCAATTTTGGAAGTAATACTTGTAATTTAGTAGGGTAGAAAATTTGTGGAGGATAGCAGAGGGGTAGATAAAATTACATTAGGAGCTAGTGATGTTGGATGTTGAATTTAGTGAACCCTTGGTGCATGGAAGGGAAAAGGCTGTTTGTTAGTCTTTCTTTTTCCCAAAGACGAATCAATTTTGACTCTATAGCTACTAATGCATAAAAGGACAAGAATATTAGTTCATATATGAACACTTGACAAGAATATTATAATTCTGATTTGTATCTATTATTATTATTATGATTGCTGTGTGTCTTCATTGGACAATGACTTCCATTAAAAGGGCAATGACCATGACAAGGTGGTGTTCCTTAAGTGGCCAAAAACACCTTAAGTGGCCAAAAACGATTCATGATTTAAAGAATTGAATTTACTTGGATTTTTTGATCTATAATTTGTCAAAGTTACATCATAACCATACAAACGCAACTGCCGATTTCTTTTGAAGCATGTTTGTCACTTGGCTGAATTGTTAGAAAATGTTCAAAGTGATCTCAATGATTCTACGCATTGTTTGAAGTGCTCAAAATGCTCTATACAATGAACCAATTTCTGATCCAAACTTTTGAGAGGCCGCTAAC